>WOVY01012184.1:0-227500 GCA_013436015.1 Rhipicephalus annulatus | reverse complement strand
GCTTTGAGCCAAGGAAACGCCTAGTTTGAAAGAAAACACCATATCAGTGGCCCGCATACTGTTAGCGCAATGCCGACAGACCTCTACCGGATGACGTGTGCATGACGTAGCCGTCCGAAACCACGCCTTGAGGCGGCGCTTTCTGTTCTCTCGAAACGTAGAGCCTGCAGCTGAAAACGCACGTCAGAATTCCTGTCATGCTCGTTTCCGCATACTTAGCTGGCCGCTGGTGCATGAATTGCACTGCGATGTTTTCCTCGGATGGTATAATTCCAACGAAGCACTTTATATATACTCGCGCTCTGCTGCGTACCAAAGGCGTGTGCACGGGGGAATACGGAGACAAGTGGGGGGAGGGGAGCAGCGCAAATTAAATTGGGGGCGCTGCGAATCAGTGGGGGCGGAGGTCCAAAGTCATTCTCGTACACTGACATAATACGGAGGGGGCCGTTGCGATAAATATCCTCCCTCCACAACGCGGAACCCTGCGCACAACTATGCTGTGTGTCAGGAAGCTGCATGCGATCCAAGTATAAGTGCACTGGTAAAGTCGCCCCGCGCGTGTATTTGCCGGCGTGTTCGACGAGCCTCCATTTGCATTTGCTGGTGCGGCGCGCCACTGAAACGTGGCACGATCGAGCCGTGTATCTGCGCACAGCGTTGACTATAGGGTGATCCACGTCGGACTGACCCTCATTTCCTCTGAGGGCACATGTGGAAGGCACCTGGCAGACGACGTTAGCTTCGCGGCATGTGCAGAGACGGTTCACGAAAGTCAAGATTTATAGACAGCTATAGATTAGCCTAATAACATACTGAGGGCATAGATAGACAGAAATGCACGTGCGCAGAACGCTAAACAACCTGTCGCGTTTATCATATATGCAGCATAAAAACCGCAATTTTTTAGATTCGGCGTTACCGAGCTAGCGTGGTTGCATATAGTGCACGTAAAACATGGCGGTGGTTTCAGGCGCAAGTTTCGTATTGAAGCTGGCTTTGCTGTTGAAGAATGAATTTTGTTCCCACTTCGCCCAAATGGCGCTCCTGCAAGCAGACGCTGCGGGCAACTGAGGCCCGTGGAGCCCCGGACCAAGCCCCGCCACGGTGGTCTAGTGGCTAAAGTACTCGGCTGATCACCCGCAGGTCGCGGGATCAAATCCCGGCTGCGGCGGCTGCAATTCCGATGGAGGCGAAATTCCTGTAGGCCCATGTGCTCAGATTTGGGTGCACGTTAAAGAACGCCAGGTGGTCGAAATTTCCGGAGCCCTACACTACGGCGTCTCTCATAATCAAATGGTGTTTCTGGCACGTTAAACCCCACGTATCGATCATCAGAGCCCTGGACTAAGGGCCCCACCCACCAACTTCTAACCCTCCTTCCTTTTTTGTTTTTTTTTTCTGTAATAAACAGTTTTTTTTTATTCCTTTCCAAATGACTTCGCCTTGACTTCGTGTTATTAAATGGCTTCGCTTGCCTTGAGGCAGCTTCGACGACCATGTATTACAGATAACTTAGCGGAGTTTTTCATATCCTTGCCCCGTTTCGAACGTTCCTAGACCTAACAAGGTCAGCTAAATTAAATTTGCAACGTATAATATTTCGCTTTAGGTGCTTTATTCATATTTATTTACTTTTATTATAACTTAGGAGTAGGAATATTGCTGCATTCATATTTTTTTTCGTTTTTTTTAGCGCATTCGTCTTCTGCCATGTTATGAAATCACAGATATAGGGCACGTTAACACTATACCACTATACGAAAACACACTTTCTGCAACGAGCGTTTGTGGCAAGCTAAACTACAACTGTCTAACGATGAGCAGCCTTTCCTATTAACGCGATAGCGTTAAAGAGTTGGTTTCGCTGAAAATCCGGCATCGGTGTCATCGGTTGCAAGCAAAAAATTATCTTGTGCATGACCGGAAGATCGAGGAAGATGCAAATAAAATAAATAAAAAATTTCCCCGTCCGAGTGAAGATCAAAGCACGGCCGTCTGCGAGGGGAGCAGGTGTTCTACCACACGTCCACGCGTCTGCTTCGAGATGCAGGAAAAAGAACTTCGCTTGGAAATGCCAAGAAAATAACGTTCATGCTTTACAAACGGACGCCTCTTGTACACGGGCTTTACACAACATATAATGTCACAGTAATATTACGTGGCAGAAGCGTACATTGTCCTCGGGCGTAAGAACATGTGGTTATCATAACGACTTCATGGTGTTAAAGCCAGACACACATTACGAAAATTGGAAACCATTTTACGCGTATAATTGCTCCTGGTTTAAATCATGCTATACCCATTACACAGAATTCAGCCATATGGGAAAGCTTCACTGGCACAAACCACTTTCAAAATTATCGATAGCATTGTAGCTGCCCCACAACTTAAACTTCTCGAGGAACATCCCGGAATAAAAAGTATGCACTTAGCGTTTGAAGTAAGCGCTATATAGGGACAGGATACCGCCTTCTCATTCGACTCATAAAGGCGAAGCTTAAGGGTCCCTATATTTTGATAGTTTTGCTTTTTTTAAATTGCGATAGCAATGATATGGACACACTCGACTGGTTGTTTTTTCGTTTTTTTGTGTGTCAGCGTCGCCATCGCCGATATCTTCTGTATATATATATATATATATATATATATATATATATATATATATATATTGTGACGACGCGAGATTGACGAGCACACAAAGCGCCTCAAACAAATACGATTTATCGATCGCAGGAAACAGACTGCAACGACTTCTTCGTCTTTTTTTCCTCGGCCAAAGACACTCGCGCTCCTTAGTTGTCCTCACCTCTGGCACATACGCGCGTCATTATTCCCCCTTTAAAAAAAAATCGTCCCGATGTTAAACGTTTGAGAAGCAAGGCGAAACCAAAACTGCACAGTTAGTCACCGAAAGTAAGGCTTCATCCGAAGCACGTGGACAATTTCTGGTGAATGTCAGCGCCGCTTTGAACACTGCACGCCGTCCGGAACAACCTCGTAGTTGACGTCACTAATGCGTCGCAGAACCTTGTAGGGTCCGAAGTATCTTCGCAACAGCTTTTCGGAAAGCCCACGCTGACGAACAGGTGTCCAGACCCATACTTTGTCGTCCACGTTGTATATGACGGGTCTGTGCCGGAGGTTGTAATACTTGGCATCTTCGTCTTGCTGTTTGGTGATTCGCAACCTGGCAAGTTGTCTGGCTTCTTCTGCTAGCTGGGTAAACTCTTGGGCGTCTGTCTCATTGCCATCAATTTCATGAGGGAGCATTGCGTCTAACGTTGTTGTAACCTCGCGTCCGTAGAGGAGACTAAAGGGTGTCTTCCGAGTGGTCTCTTGACGAGCCGTGTTGTAGGCGAACGTGACGTAGGGCAAAATGATGTCCCAGTTCTTGTGCTCTACATCTACGTACATGCTTATCATGTCAGCCAGGGTCTTGTTGAGGCGTTCGGTGAGCCCGTTGGTCTGGGGATGATACGCCGTTGTCTTCCTGTGAGCTGTACCACTTAGTCGGAAAATGGTGTTCAAAAGCTCGGCCATGAACGCAGTACCTCTGTCGGTGATTACTACTGCGGGGGCACCGTGTCTTAAGACGATGGCTTCGATGAAAAATTGCGCCGCTTCAGCTGCCGTTGCCCGTGGCAGAGCGCCTGTCTCCGCGTATCGGGTCAGGTAATCCGTGGCGACGATTATCCACCTGTTTCCAGTGGCAGACTTTGGGAAGGGGCCCAGAAAATCCATGCCAATTTGTGCAAACGGTGTCGCCGGCACTCGAACAGGCTGCAGCAGGCCAGCTGGTTTGATGGATGGTGGCTTGCGGCGCTGGCAATCTAGACATGCCTGCACGTAAGTTTTGACAACTTCGGCAAGTCTTGGCCAGTAATAGTTCTGCCTTATCCTCGCCAATGTTCTTGCGTAACCCAAGTGACCAGCAGTAGGTTCGTCGTGACAGGCTTGCAGTACCTCACGGCGAAGCGAAGAAGGAACGACGAGCAAGTAGCTGCTGCCGGTGGGCGAAAAGTTCCTCTTATAAAGAACGTCATTTCGCAAGCAGTACGACGGCAGCCCTCTCGCAAATAACTTTGGAACGCTATTTGCTCGCCCTTGTAGGTAATCTATAAGTGGTAGTAGCTCAGCATCGCCACGCTGCTGTTGAGAAAAGGTGGCAGTGTCCACAATTCCGAGAAAGGCCGTGTCGTCATCGTCGTTGTCCGGGCATGCCGTCTCAACCGGAGACCGAGAAAGACAGTCGGCATCGGTGTGTCGTTTTCCCGACTTGTAGGCAACAGTGAAGTCAAATTCTTGGAGCCGAAGACTCCATCGTGCAAGGCAGCCAGACGGATCTTTCAAGTTGACTAACCAACAGAGAGAGTGGTGATCGCTGATAACGGTGAATGGGCGGCCGTACAAATAAGGACGAAACTTCAGGACTGCCCATACCATTGCAAGACATTCTTTTTCTGTCGTAGTGTAATTAGCTTCAGCTCGGGACAGCGTCCTGCTGGCATAGGCGATCACGTTTTCATTGTTGTCCTTCGACTGTACGAGCACTGCTCCAAGACCCACATTACTAGCGTCTGTATGAAGTATTGTCGGTGCGTCTTCATCGAAGTGGGCCAACACGGGGGGTGTTTGCATTCGCTGACGAAGCTCGTGAAATGCCTGCCGTTGGTCTTCGCCCCATCTGAAGGGGGTATCTTCCCGAGTAAGCTGTGTCAATGGCCATGCGATGCGCGAAAAATTAGCAATAAACCGCCGGTAGTAGGCACAGAGACCTAAAAAACGTCGCACTGATTTTTTGTCTGATGGCGTCGGGAAGTTTGCCACGGCGGCAATTTTATCCGGGTCGGGTCGGATCCCTTGGCTGCTCACGACGTGACCGAGGAATCGAAGTTCGTGGAAGCCGAAGTGGCACTTTTCTGGTTTTAGAGTAAGGCCGGCCAAGCGTATTGCTTCAAAAACTGCTTCGAGCCTTCGTAAGTGTTCCTCGAAAGTCGCCGAAAAGACAATCACGTCATCGAGGTACACCAAGCAGGTTTGCCACTTCAGTCCCGACAGAACCGTGTCCATGAGACGCTGGAATGTTGCTGGCGCCGAACACAAACCGAAAGGAAGAACCTGAAATTCATAAAGTCCGTCGGGCGTAACAAAGGCGGTCTTCTCACGATCTCTCTCATCCACTTCAATTTGCCAGTAGCCGCTTTTTAAGTCCATAGACGAAAAGTAGCGTGCGTTTCGTAGCCTATCCAATGAATCATCAATACGCGGCAGAGGGTAGACATCCTTCTTTGTGATCTGATTAAGCTTACGGTAGTCGACGCAGAAACGCAAGCTACCATCCTTCTTTTTGACGAGTACTACCGGTGATGCCCAAGGACTGTTAGACGGCCGAATAACACCATCTTCTAGCATCGTTTTCACCTGTTTTTGAATTACCTCACGCTCCTTTGGGGCGACTCGATAAGGATTTTGCCGGATGGGTCTGGCATCGGAATCCGTGATGATGCGGTGTTTCGTCAGTGCCGTTTGACCAACTCTTGATGTGGATGAGAAGCAGCCGTGGAACTTGTTGATCAGCGTGAGAAGGCGGTCTCGCTCAATGGGAGATAACATTGGACCAACGTCTACAGGTGTCGGTGTAGTGATAGTAGACGCTGCTGCTTCCTCCACTAAATGACAATCTTCTGTTTGCGAGAGTTCGTCAAAATAGGCAATAGCCGTGCCTTTAACTATGTGTCGGCGTTCTCTGCTGAAATTTGTCAATAGCAGTTCAGCGCATCCGTCAATAACAGTGATGACAGCCCTGGCAACAGAAATGCCGCTAGTGAATGCGAGCTCTTTGATGTGTTCAGCGACGCCAGTACCATTTCGTAATTTGTCACAGTGCACGGATACGAGAGAACAACTTTGTGGCGGCAGTATGACGTCGTCATCGACAATACGGAAGTGAGGTGGCTGGTGTTCCTTATCTGTAGCAGTCTCCGAGCTTACAGTGAACGTTACGCTTCTGTCACGGATGTCAATCACAGCCCCGTATTCGCGCAAGAAATCCATTCCCAATATGAGCTGTTTACAGCACTCGTGGAGAATGACGAGGGTGGCGACAAAGGTGGAACCAGCAATGAAGAGTCGGGCCGTGCACTTTCCAACCGGTGTCATCAACTGACCTCCTGCAGTTCTTATATTGGGTCCCTGCCATGGCATTTTCACCTTCCTGAGTCTTTCGGCTAGCTGTAGGCTTATTATAGAAAAGTGGGAGCCAGTGTCCACAAGTGCCGTCACTTGGTGGCCGTCAATGTGAACGACGAGGTCAGCGCTGATAACGTCGGTTACGTCGGCAGTTGTCTCATTCGTCGAATTAGTCGTTGCTGTCGTCTTCTTCGGTATCGATGGCTTCGAGCTGTCACTTGTCTGCAATGGGGGCTGTTCGGAATTTCGAATATTGGCAACCCCACCCCCCGAGGTCGCTGCGTCTAGTTTCCCCGTCGCGGGCTAGGGGACCTGCCCCTGGTGACGTCGGCAAAACTGCGACGATTAGGTGAACTGGGCCGCGCAGGAGATGGAGAACGTGATCTGGGCATTACTGGATTCTGCGGCGGTGTGTCCACATGGGCGTAATTGTACATGCGTTGATCGTCGTACGCAACGTAATCAGGGTAGCGAGGAAATCTCGAGTACTGAGCGTCGCGATAACGGCAAACTCTGTAGACGTGCCCAGCTTCGCCACAATGAAAGCATACCGGTCGACGGTCAGCGGTACGCCACAAATCGGTTTTCCGACGCTGATAGGTAAGTGGAGACTCACTATTGGGCCACGTTGTGGGGCGACGTTGTGGGGCATGTTGGTTTTACGGCATTCGTCTTGTCGGAGGAATCGGCGAGGTTGCGAAAGTGGTCGGTGCTGACTGTGGCTGTGTTTGCAGGGTTGGTGGTGGTCCAGTCATTGGGGTCTGCTGTGCTGAAGGAGCGACGACGGGGCGTCGGACTGCATCAGCATAAGTAAAATGTCGTCGCACACCATTATAGCCGGATGAAGAGAGAGCATGGCGGACCTCATCCCGGACAACATCAGCGACAAAAGACAATGCCGGCGTCGGTTCAGTTGCTGGAATTAAACCAAGCTGCCGAAGCTCCTCCCTCAAAATCTCCCGGATGACTTCCCGCAGAGGCCTGTCGTTGTCGCAGAAGCTCGCCGCAGTCGTGACAGGGCTACTCGCTCGAACGTTGACCGGGTTCTGCTGGCGGTACCGTTGCTGCAAGGCCCGTTCAATAGCTGTGGCTTCTTTCGTGAACTCAGCTACTGTTGTTGGCGGATTTCTCACAAGCCCAGCAAACAGTTGCTCCTTCACGCCTCGCATTAGATACCGGAGCTTCCTGTCTTCCGGCATCTCGGGATCCGCCCTGCCAAAAAGACGGGTCATGTCCTCGGCGAACATAGCGACGCTCTCGTTTGGTTTTTGAATTCGAGCTTCCAAGAGACGTTGCGCATTCTCCTTTCTGTCAAGACTGCTGAAGGTGTCAATCAGCTGGTTGCGGAAGTCATCCCACGTAGCCAGGCTTCTTTCCCTGTTAATGTACCACGTCTGGGCGTTGTCTTTCAGGTAGAAGTACACATTCGCGAGCTTGTCTTCTGGGGTGGCCCACTGGTTGTACTTCGCGCAGCGTTCGAACTGGTCCAGCCAGTCTTGTGCATCTTCATAGGTCTCACCATGAAAGCAGTCAGGAATCATGGGATTCTGAAGTGTCATGTGCGATGTAGCTGCAGTGGCCATGGTGGTTGAAGGAGGCAAGCGATTGCTGGCAGTTTCTGGAAAGGGATTGAGCTCGGGAGCTAGGCCTCGCAGACGGCGACTGGAACGGTGGACTGGTGTGTCGATGGGTGGTAGTGATTCCGGGCTTGAATGTCGGGTCCGCGAAGGGGTGCCAAGCATGAAGACGTACCCAGCACCACCACCAGTGTGACGACGCGAGATTGACGAGCACACAAAGCGCCTCAAACAAATACGATTTATCGATCGCAGGAAACAGACTGCAACGACTTCTTCGTCTTTTTTTCCTCGGCCAAAGACACTCGCGCTCCTTCATTGTCCTCACCTCTGGCACATACGCGCGTCAATATATATATATATATATATATATATATATATATATATATATAATACAAAAGCCACAAAGAAAAATAATTCAGAAATGCTTTCCGAACCACACGACCGGTGATTCGAGACACCCCGCTCCGCAGTGCACCGCGTTAAGCGACTCAGCCACGCAGTATATGTCTGCCAAATATTGATTGATTGATAAGTGGGGTTTAGCGTCCTAAAACCACCATATGATTATGAGAGACGCCGTAGTGGAGGGCTCCGGAAATTTCGACCACCTGGGGTTCTTTAACGTGCACCCAAATCTGAGCACACGGGCCTACAACATTTCCGCCTCCATCGGAAATGCAGCCACCGCAGCCGGGATTTGAACCCGCGACCTGCGAGTCAGCAGCCGAGTACCTTAGCCACTAGACCACCGCGGCGGGGCCTGCCAAATATACGAACAGCGAGCTGTTTAGTATACACCATTCACCGCTGGCGGGACCCAGAGCTCGGATACGCTTCCGCGTGATGGCACTAAGAGCGCGCTTTAAAGGTGGTCGCCCCGCTCGTTTTTCGCCATAGCAGAGATGCACGCGCGCCTCCTACCTGTACCACCTGTACTTTGCCGTATACAGGGTGTGGGGGTAAGTGCGCGGTCACTAAACTACTGAGGCAGGTGGCTTATACGGCTTGTGTTTTCCCTGCAAAGTCTTCGTTGAAGTTATAGAGATCACTTCGCTCACTACAGCGGACGCGTGAGCTGCTAGCTGCAAGAGCCACGGTAGGGGTAGTTGGTTGTGCATAGACGACACTTGCAGCACGCTCCTCAAACACAAAGAAGTAACAACTGTGAAAGTTGTTAGTTGGCGCTCGTCTTGTGTATACCAGTTAGTTCTTTTGTGTCTGTGTGAGTGTGTGTGTATGTGTGTGTGTGTGTGTGTGTGTGTGTGTGTGTGTGTGTGTGTGTGTGTGTGTGTGTGTGTGTGTGTGTGTGTGTGTGTGTGTGTTTGAGCAGCGCGCCGCAAGCGTCGAGCTATGACGGCTGTTTGTTCATGCTCGTCCCCTGTGCATTTTTCGTGAGTTGTTTGTACTTGAGCAGCGCGCTGCAAGTTTGGAGCTGCTTGTCCTTCTTCGAGTGACATTCCAATTTTTTGCTATCGTATTCATTGCTTCGTCTTAGTGCAAAATTGACTTCTTTAACAGCTTAGAAACTCTTTTTTTATTATTCCATCTCCCTAACATGGGCACGCAGCAAGCTGACAAGACAAACAGAATAGGTCTATACATGAAATCAGTGGCTTCAAATGTCCAGGTGCTTACATTAAGGATAGTTTAGCATTTCTGTACACTTCGGACGTGGAAGTTCTCTTCGTGACGCTCATTAGAAAGTCGTCGACTGCGATGCTGCAGCTGTTCTTGGTGAAGTGGTTGGTGCACGCCATTTGGGCTTCAAAAGACAACACACGTACGGGGCATTTTCTCAAAATCGCAGTAAGAGCGAGTTTAGGAAGCCAGCAAAGCCCGGAATGGAATAAGCGACGACGAAAATTCCCTTGAAAAGCGAGTACGCCAGCGGAGCCGAGTCCGGCCAAAATGAAGCTCTTTAACAATTATGCATGTGGACGATCTATATGCGGATTCGCGCTGTAGGAGTCACCATCGCCGTAATGAACCTGAAGGGCTGGTCGAAAGTTCCCAGACCACTATCCGATGTATTACTATGGCAGCGTGGCCTGGCAACTTTTGACACCCCACCCCCCTTCCCATGTACGTGCTGCGCTTTCACTGCTTTTTTTCGCCTTGAAGCGATACAACAGCCCCAACGTCTCGTCGCTCACTCCAGAAGCCACGTTTCTTTACGCCAGCGTTTTGTTTGAGTTATGCAACGTCTCAAGCTGAAGAAGTGATCTGCTAGGCTTACGTCGTATAGCATCAGATGTGAACAAGAACAAAGCGAGACCGAAAATTGCGAAGCGTGTCCTCTACTTTACACCGTAGAGCTGTTGTTTATCCGCCTACGCTAGAATCCCGTGTGCTTTATCACATCAGGAAGTTCACCTTCTGCCGTTTATGCCTTTTCCCCAACCTGACTGGTAGTTTGCCATATTAATTTCAGTAATAGTTCGTTCACTACTTGGTCACTACAATCCAAAGCACGAGAAGGGTAAAGCACCGTGGGATGTTGAGGATTTATGAGGCAACGCTATACGTGAGATGTTGGCGTTAGCACACAGACTGAGCTGCACAGGCGATGACGTGCGCGCGAGGAATTTCAACGATGGGACAATCGACGCTGATGGAATGAGCGTGTCAGGTGTGCAGTATAATGTCCGAATGAATCAGGAAGCTGGAACCGCGAAGGAGTATACAGTGTCGGTGAGCGAACACCGCGGCACGCGCTCGAAAGCCGACACCGAAAGAATATCATCGCGGTGGCGCGAGGGACGGCCGCGCTGTCGCAGCCACGTACGGGGCACGTGTGCCAAAAAAAAAAGGATCTAAAAGCGGAACACCTTCTTTCGCAAAAAAAAAAAAAAACGTTGCTCAGGAAGCTACTCGGGAGGGCCCTGTTACACTGTAAAAGCGTGTAGTGAGTGGCCTGTATCAACAACTGCTTCAATGAACGCTCGCGTCACTAATGCAAACATATCTGCCAGCTCAGCGTCGATCAGCTGTGTAAGTCAGGCGGCCGGAAGTATATCAGAAGTGTGGGGGCGACGTTTGTGGGCAGGGATATCTATTTTTAGCAAAAAACGGAGATATGTTAATACATATCCCTGTTGTTTCTAAAGCTAGAAAATGGGGGGGAGGGGGTCAGTCTAGCAGCTGTTAGGAGGGGCATACCCCTCCCCAGTTTCTAACCTGTGGCGGCGACGCCCCCCCCCGCCCCCTCGCTTCTGGAGCCCCTGCTTCCGAATGACAGCCGTTTTTCTTGAGCCTGTTGCTCGATGAACACGGGAAAGAATAAACAAGTGAAAGATGCGACACGTAGAGAAAAAAACAAATAAAATATTTAAATATTGAATTAAAGGGGCGCTGCAACACATTTTGAGAACAGTCAGAAAGCGCTGCCGATCAGTAGTAGAGGCTCCCGACAACACGCGGGCCAAATATTACAGCGCAGCACGCGGCCTGGAGTTCACAATAAATTATCAAAGTCGGCTAAAAATAGCTTTCTCTTATATCGACAAATCACGGAAAATAAGCCCAGCAAGCGCATTTATCAGCCATTGGCTAATTTGAACATGGCGCGCTCGGTTGTTACAGAGGTCGCCGCGAGAGGCCGTCACTTGTCCACGCGTGCACGCACGATCGCACTGAGAAAGCGGAGTATTCAAAGTAAAAAAAAGAAAATGTTCAAGGTCACGAGGCGCGAGTGACGTTTTCTTGTTTGCCCCTATCATCCCTCCCTGCTTAGCTTCCAGCGCTTTTCTCATTACGAGAGAAGAGAAAATGTTATTGCAGCATGTGACAAATCTTTAACTCCGCTCGTACTGGACGGATTCTTAAAATTTTTGCTGTGTTCATTTTGTGAGGTAATACGCTTTTCCTTTCCAATGAATTAATTCCACAGTTACTCAAAAAAAGTGTTTCAGGGCCCCTTTAAGGTGCTTCAAATGCCAAAGTATGATGTACTGACTGATTCTATTGTACTGACATATTGAATCCCTTGGCTAAAAAGTCACACCGCCTGTTCAGCATTTGTCTGTAGGACGACTCGAAGGCGAAAGCTAACTTCTTGTTCTCAGTCGATTGCACTGCTTGAGACTAGAGGTAGAGCTTTATCCGCAGGGCGTGGTCGGGGCCACGTCCCACATCTTAATGGCGAGACAGCTTATTAGGAGATCTTTCCAAGGACTAGTACGATTAGGATTTTTTTCGTGGTTTATAAAAGATCTTTATCGCTTAAAAAAAGCAACTGCCACAATAAAGATTCAAAAGACTGCAAAGCTCACGATACCGTTGGTTGATATGTGGGGTTTAAAGGTGTCGTAAAACGTTCCCCCCAAATTTTAAACTACGTGTGTTTTCAAAATCCTGGCAGTCCATTCAGTACTATTCGCCCCGATGTCGGGCTATAGAAGGCAGCACCGTCACCGTGCTAGTGTGGATAGGCGGCCGGCAGCGCACATGCCAATACACGCAACGACGCGTTTTCTGAGCGCTGTGAGCCGATTGTCGGCGAATAAAACGCGTTGACTGCTGCCCACTCGTAATAAATGTGCCGTTCATTGCCTAACGGATGCATGAATCTCACCGAACGTTACTTTTACTGGTGACAGAAACCCAGTCTGCCATTAAAGGTCCCCCGCGGTTGAGGTGAGGAAGTTGTGCTCGAGTTTACAACGAAAACGCAGCCGTGAGAATTTCTCGAAACGGTGCCGTAATGGCGGAGTTAACTACACGCGTTAGATGATCGAAACGCGACGATCGCTTCTTTCCCTCTTTCCTACGCTACCCTCTTCCAAAACCGCTTGGCCCCTCCCCGCTGAGTGCCCCTCCTCATCGCGCGTGGTATACGTCACCGCTGACGTGCTGTTCGAGACAGCGTCTACTTCCGGTTGCCGCGATCCGCCATTCCGGCGCCCCAGCTCGCCTTCAACTGTGTTGTGTGTGTAATCTGGGTGCACTGATCGCTGTTGCTGTCGTGCCGGCCCGCGTCCCTACGGTAGCGACTTGGCGGTTGCGTTACGGGCCACATATGTCGATTCGCAAGCGGCAAAACGACCAAGAACAGCAAGGTGCGCGCGAACAGCTGTTTGCAAAGTGACCGGAAGTCGTCGGTTGTCGTTCGGCCAATCGCAAGCATCAAAATTGGTGACGCCATCGAGTTTTACTGGTGATGTCACACATGGCAGTGGCGGTATTGGCGGAGACCGGAAGAGAGAAGCTATTGTTTTTTTTTTTTTTTAAATTGTGGCGCGCCCGCTACCGCGCTGCGGCGTGTGGCATCGTCGATCGCGACGGCATTGTGCACACGATGCACTTGTTTATTTGAAATGTTTGGAAAATTTTCGGAGGTGGTATAGGGGCCCTTTAAAAGGAATGTTCGCGCTTGGCGACTGTCTGCACTTTCGCACTGCAGTGCGTCACGTTTCTTGTATTTTTAGTTTAGGTGTTGAGCTTGTGTCCCGTCTACTATGCACTGCTGAACATGACTGAATTCATTCTTCATGCACGCTGGTCATGAATACCAACCCCCTCACCGTCACCCCACAAAGGAAGAAATGCGATGTTTTTGGGCGATGAACCCAAAAATACAGTGATTACTCACTCCGTCTTTTCGTCTTAATCTTTTCTTCATGGAATAAATGTAGGACAGTCGATAAGTTTATTCAGGAAAGCTAGCGCTTGAGCGCGCTTCTTCTTGCTCCTATAACAGTATAAAAAGGTAATAGTTCTGCCCACAGCTTTCTTATATTGATTATCTGCATCAAAGTGATGGACAGGTTCAATTAATTGATGGAACGAAGTTTTTTTTTTTTTCAAGCGAATGTGTGTCCACTCCTTCCGTGTGTCTAGCACAACGCCACAAAAGCGCTCAAGATAATGTGAAAAAAAAGAAAAGGTGACGTTCTCCTTGAAGTTATACGACATATGTGAAGCACGCCGTCTGGACTAATTTTGGCAGTCTTGCCTTTTTTAACCAAACCCAAATTTAAGAACAAGGGTGAGGCAATTAGGAAACTCCAACCAAAAAATGTATTTAAGCGCTTGAGTCAGCGCTTGCTCTGGCTTCGAAACATTGGTTTTCTGAATACAATTTTTGGTTGGAGTTTTATAATTGCCTCATTTCTATTCCAACCAGGCAGACTTCTGCCAAGTGTTCACGTTTGATAATAACACGCGTGTGTCTGTATAAATATATCACCCAATGCTAAAATTGCGCACGGTAACTCAAGTTTAATCAGTTCCGTGTCATTAAATTGAAGTACCGAAGGGTCGAAATTTACAATAAAGCAGTTTCATGGGACTACGACCGTACAATACAAGGTTATCTCAAGCACAATTGAGGCCCGTCGCATAACCTATAAGCAAGAACGCCACAATTTTCATAAGTACACACCTAACAACAATGCAAAACTTTAGTTTGTCCCCGAGTCGCTAAAACGCTACATTCACACAATATTTATTATTCATCGTGTTTGGGGCGACGCCAAGTGCACTTTACGATGGGCTTCAGCTAAAAAGCGGCATCTACACCGACAAAATCCTGGCGAAGAGAGGCTACGACGACGATACACATCACTCTCGCCAAGTGCTCGACCTCAAGTTGTTGCGGTACATATACAGGCGAGTAAGGTCAAATGCTTTTGTAGACAGTGCCAGGCAAACGTACAAGCAGTTACTCTTGCACTAACAGAGTGGGACAAACTGCCCTTTAAACACGAGCATGACGCACGCGCACGTGCTAGCCTATGTGTATAGCAGACGACGCCGGAAGCAATGCACACTAGGTACGCTTCAGCCAATGGCCACCAGGCGGCGACTGCGCTCGATCTCGCGGTGAATACCTCGACTCGTTTGATCGTATGTGCGCAATGAATACATAAAAAAGCACAATTTCGGTTTCCCAGCTCATGTTCCCGTCAACAGTGCAGGTGACGTCACTAAGACAGCCAATGAAGTCTCTCTGTCGTTGACAAAACATGGCGAAGCAGCGATATTTTTGAGCCTTAGTTGACCGTGGTTGCTAGCATCATAGTGTTTGGCGCCGTCACTACCATCGAACTTTCCCGAACTACAGCGTCGTCTGCTCTCGTATCGAGACCGCGTGGCAGAACCTCCGCCTGTAGAAGCCCCGACCACGAGTTTTCCACTCTGTATGCCCATACTATCGGGGGACATCATGGCTTGTGAGAACGAGCGTTGTTTGCACTTTGATAAGTTGTGTGTGCGGACGACGCACGCGGTTGACGTAGCGAGGACTAAGCACTGGCCACATAGTGCGATTCAGCGTCCGGCGTGCGACGATTCACGACACATTGGGCGAACGAGCCATCGGCGCTCCGCCCACGCACGGCATCTCAGCTTCCACATTCGGAAGACATCGTTTCCTCTTACAAAATAAACAACCTCACATAGTGATGGTTCGTTGTCTAATAACATTGCTAACAAAGCTACGCCTTCGCGAGCGACAAACATCGTCACAGCCTACATTCATTCTCGACTCCGAGCGTAGGCCTAGCAAGCCCGACGTTCACGGCAGCGCCGCTCGCTTTCCAACGTGAGCTCATTGTCGAGCGCTTCTTTTTGCCAACACCATAAAAACTTGTACACTTATATATAATGCTTTGCCCGTGCAACTAGTGTTGTCGACGGCCTCGATCTAAAGAGCAAAGGTGGCAAAGAAACCGGCCGGTTCGCCGAGACGGGCGGTGCCACTGTTTGTTTACCTGCGAAATGGCCTTCCATCACGGCTCGATATCTCGTTGGCAGTTCGGAAACGGACGTTGCCTTGCAGAAATAGCACACTTCAAGCATGAATTTATTCAATCATCAGTTATTTACCATCAGAAACAGTTTATCCAACTTTTTTCATGCCACCGACAACGACGATATGCACAAATACCAGGGCGATCGGAGCGGCGAGAAAAAAGCTTACGACGGGCGCCCACCAGTGGCGCCTCTTGTCACGCTCCCGCGTGACATATCAGAAGTTCAAGCAAGATTAGAAATTAAGCAACGTGGAATAGGTAGGCTTGCCTTAGGAGCTCACAGGAATACACCAAATCAGGGAGTACAAGGTGATATGGGATGGACATCATTTGAGGGCAGGGAAGCTAGCAGCAAGATAAAATTTGAGAAGCGATTGAGACAAATGGGGGAGGAGCGTTGGGTTGGAAGGTATACAGCTACTTGAACATGAAACATGTCGATACAAAAGGGAGGAAGCGAACGAGGAAATTGACTGGTAAATACTTAGAAAACAGCAGGTGGCCAAACCAAAAAGAACTATCGGTTAAGAAGAATGTGAAGGAAACGGAGACTGACATGTGGAGAATGGGCATGATTAAGAAGTCCGCACTAGAGATCTATCGACCTTTTAAGCAGGGAATTGCCAAGGAAAGAATCTATGATAATGCTCGGGGTAGTTCTCTATACTGTTTGAGGCCAGGACGGCAGTATTGCGAACCAAGACATATCGTGCCAAATACGAAGAGGTAGACACGGTATGCAGTGCGTGTGGAGAGGAAGAAGAAACTTCCGAACACTTAATAATGTTCTGTAAAGGGCTTCACCCTGTAGTTCAGTATGATGGCGCAGGGGGGTTTAGGGACAAGGAGGGCAAAACAGACTTTAAGCGGGTATAATTAACTAGAAGAAGGTTATCTGATTGGTGGCTAAAGTCAAGGCACGAGTGAAAATTAAACCCTTCACTGTAAGGTACGAATCCTCAACCTCACTATTTAAAGGAAAAAATATAGTTTGTGATTCATTAAGTATTACGGCTTGGTGGCGCTAGCCACTATTCGATCTAAAGGGTACAGCCCTACCCATCCATCCGCGCTGCCATTGGCTGCGGCCGTCTGACCGGTGCAGTTGCCGCGCGGCTGCATTCAGCAAGTTGGATGCTTGCTCAGCAGATCACTGATTTTAACTGTACAGCATACAACTGGAAGCGCGAAAATTGCTCCATTATTTTTCTCTTTTTTAGGTTTCTATAAATGATTTCTTTGGAGCAATATAAAGCTAGCGCTGTGTTTTTAACTTCTCTAAATGTGACGTTTCGCCAACGTCACATATTAGTGCATATAGCGGCCGATGGTCGCTAGCGATCCCCCCAAAACTGCGACTTTTAATGGTCGTCATTAATTACAGAATAGATATTGTGGCAAAATATTTCAGAATTGATATGTCTAATTCCTATTAAATCACGGAAAATTGAAACCGGGAAGTTTAAATTTAGGTTTCACCACCATGTGATTAGAGAGACGCCGTAGTGGAGGGCTCCGAAAATTTCGACCACCTGGGGTTCTTTAACGTGCACCCAAATCTGAGCACACGTGCCTACAGCATTTTCGCCTCCACGGAACATGCAGCCGCCACAGCCGGGATACGATCTCGCGACCTGCGGGTCAGCAGCCGAGTGCCTTAGCCCCGAGACAACCGCGGGCCCACGATACTGTCACATGTCGCACACATTTGCTGAACACATTCGCACGCTACTCTCGCTGCTCTCGAAGGTGTCGTATATGCAGTGCTGATATCGATGAAGTAGGACCGTGAAGGTAAAGAAAGCGTTCTGTAGGGACCTTCAAAGGGAAAACGCAGTGGTATCCGCGTCTTTTAAATGCGAAGTATCTCTTGGCGAACTTCGGCAACATTGAGCGTATATATATCTATCCGTCCGTCCGTCCGTCCGCCCGCCCGCTTGGCCGCCCGCCCGCCCGCCCACTCTTATGCCTGCCCGCTCGTCCGTCCATCCGCCCGTCTGTCTGTCTGTCTGTCTACGCACTCTCGTGTGATCATTCCCTAAACCAAAGTTAGTAAATCAGTAAGGGAGGGTAAGATGTAAAAGAACTTGTTGTTGGGCTAGTTGGTACAACATTTCTAAAAGTTAATTCGAGCGCTAATTAACTCGAATTAACTTTTAGAATTAACTTTCTTAATTATCTATTAGAATTAACGCTCGAATTAACTTTTAGAGGGTCAGATGGTTTGACGAATATGACTCGCTGGCTGCGACATGCATAATGTGTCAATCACGTCACGTACGTCATCAAACCCTTTCCGCCAGACATGTGCGATATGTGCCACAGGGCATTGACAGTTAATAAATATACCCAGGAACGGCGAGAAGAGACATGGGTAATTTTAATGTTGAGCGTTAAAAAAAGGCCGACATCGGCAGCGTTGACCGGAAGAGTGCACAGAATAAATGTCACGGTCCCAGCAGGGCGAGAAGAGACATGGGTAATTTTAATGTTGAGCGTTAAAAAAAGGCCGACATCGGCAGCGTTGACCGGAAGAGTGCACAGAATAAATGTCACGGTCCCAGCAGGAATGGAACCCCACATTCTGCGTGGCAATCAAGTATGCTACCACAATGCCACACCACCCTCGGAACTACTTTTCAAATAGACCCTAATGTTCGTGAAACGTCAATTGTGGTTGTAATGCAGGCTATCCAATTTAATAAACATTACAAATATACTGCTATCACGCAGCTGTCACGCCGGGTTAATGTCAACGGTAGTTAAGCGCCAGTCGCTGAAGTATATTCATACAGTGTGCTCAGGTCTACCATCCTCGTAAGCAACAGCGCTTCATATCAGCTAACCGCTTCACGGTGTTGCTAATAGTCACGTTGCTGTTGGCATCGTCAAGCAACTGTATAAGTAACTGGTTATATAAAACATATACGAATGTTTTTACATATCTTCAGCGACACTTCGTAACGCTTTCCGCAATAAAAAAAAGTTACAACACAGTCACCTTCAGTTTGCATGCATGCTTCGCATGACGTCAATTCCCAAGATACGCGGGATCTGTCGTTTTTTTTTTTTACTCTTGGCATTTTCCTGCAACATCTATATATTCGGAGGAATCGTGTATACAGAAGCTGCAATCATACTCTACTGTGAATAAGCAAATGAACTGACCTAAGCTTCATTCTTGAAACGGTTTGTAACTTCTCAAAGGGCTCATTTTCTAAATAAAAATGCGTTACCTACAGTCAATGATACGCAGTTGTTATGCGCATCCGCCACGGCGGAGCAAGAGTTACGGTGCGCAGCTGCTAAACCGATGGTCGTGTGTTCGAATCCGGCCACGGCGGCCACATTCTGTTAGAGGCGGAATGGTAAAGGTCCGTGTATTTAACGATTTCAGTGCACGTCATTATAAACCCCAGGAGGTCGAAATTTCAGTAGCCTTCCACTACGGCGTCTCGCATAATCATATCGTGGTTTTGAAACGTAAAAGCCGAGGCATTAGTATTAGTTTTATGCGTGTACGGAGCGACTCCTTCCTGCATTTATAAAGATACGAAATCAGGGCGAACAAATGCAGGTAAAGCATTGTATAAACAAAGCCACAAGTGAATCTCAGTCCACACATATACACGATGACGATGATATGTGGGTTTTTATGGCGCAAGGGCCATGCTTGGCCAAAGAGCGCCATTGACAATGATGAACGAAGAGCAATGTTACGTTATTGAAGTGATATGAGCAGGATGTGAACAATGATAATGTTGCGCGGCTGTAAATGCGCCCAAACTTTCGCGCCCTGAGACGGGTGAAAAGTAAAAAAAAATATCAAAATCATGGCGGTGACGTGAAACATGTGTATAGCTAAAATAAATGACAGTGTTGGTGGTGAGGGCCACCGCATCTTCGACCTCTGTGCAGAGGTCGCGGATGCGATCTCTGCACAGCGTCGCAGCACAAAGGTCATACTTTTCACGCCATATTCCTACGAATCCCCTCGGAATATCTGGTGAAAACTACATGTTTTAAAAACGTTAAAATTGATTGAAGTTCAAACAGTGGATCCCTACCGATGAGCATGACAGGATGTATTGGGAACTCTGTCGATGGGGCAATAAAAAGTGTTTTTACTTAGAACATCTAAATTCGTATACACCGAACTAAGATGCGGAGAATCGTATACACCAAACAAAAGCCATGAATATGTAGAGTGTGTGTGTGTGTGTGTCCTATCTGTATAGCCTTGTGTTACATGTGTGTAACGTGATCTCGATACTGCCGGCCAGTTTTCACATCTTGGTTTGATAACACGCAATTTGTTTTCCGTTTGGCCATCCCATAGGAGCTGTAGCCAACATAACCTGAGCTCCCATCGAAGAAAAGCCTTGTCAAATGCAGGGACAGCCATGAATGTATTGGCGGCAGCGTTGTCGCACGCGGATGCAGCTGTGCCGCAACGTTTCCAGCGATATCGCGGTGCCCTGGCACCCAGCACACGACAACGCGTCGTTTTAGAGTGCAGATCGTCCATAAAACGAGAGCTAAAGAGACAAAAAAGCAGGACTTTTTATGTTTTTTGTGTTTTCAAATCTGTCACGATGCTCAGCGAATCTGTGTATACAACCGCGCGCTGTAGCTATTTAATATGCTTGACAGCCACAGATATCGGACGAGCGTCTGCAGTGAAAATGCGTGTTTGGGGGTGAAGCATACCGGAATTTGAAAAAATAAAAGATGGCTTAACAGCTGCATAGGACGCACTATAGTGTGAGACTGACGCATCTGTAAAGAATTCTGGGCAAGTGTATTTCTGTTGGCGCTCCAGGAAGTGCATACGGATATGTGCAGTAGGCGTGTGTTTAGTGACTTCGACGAAAGATAGATCGCAGTCTACAACCTGCCATTGCCACGGTGGCGGATATGCTGTGGGAGCTATCAAACGGTGTTGTAGAAGTGTCAGAACTGTTTCCTCAGCGAGGCTATCTCGGCGAAGGACGGTTGATGTACAAAGTATAATTGGATAGATCAATAATTGTGGAGAGAGTGGGATGTTCCTCGTCTGCGTTCACCCTGAGATAGTATGTAAAAGACACATAACATCTCTAAAGATGAAGCGACTATTCATTTGATTCTGCGTACAGGCTTTCTATGAGGCTAGTTCGAAAAGCACCCGTAGAGAGGCGAATGCATAGGTGGTGGACAGGGTCGAGCATCTTGGTGCTGGTGGTGACGCATACTGGTAGGACACCGTAATCTAGGCGCGTGCGTATGAGCTGCTTCTCTATAAATTCATCAGGCATTTCCTGTCATCACCCCACGTAGTGCGTGACAACACTTACTAAATACTCATTATTTCTAAGCAACTGTTCTTTAAATACTTGATGTGCGGTATAAAGGCAAGTTTTGTGTCTAATATTACGCCCATAAACTTATGTTCAGACTGTAAAGACAGACGTTGACCACGAAAGTCAATCGCTGGATCGAGATGAACGCCCCTCTTCCGGCAGAACAAGACGCAAGAGCTCTTTTGCGCGCCCAGTTTGTAACCATTTTCATCTGCCCATCGAGAAACCTTGTTCAAACCTAATTGAACCTGTCGTTAACATATTGAGAGGTTGAATGATTTAAAACCAAACCTGTACATCATCAACGCATGTGCAGTAAAACACATTGCGAGAGATAGCGAGGCGCAATGAGTTCATTTTAACTATGAAGGGCGTGCAACTGGACAGATGTCCTGGACAAATGTTCGCGACAAAACAGTGCCTATAATCAAACACGGAATGTACGATTGGTTAAGTAGCTTTCGATTATGTTCAACATTCTACCCCGTATAGCGAAGTGTGAGAGGTCTATCAGTATGCCAAAGCGTCATTTAGTGCCAAAGATCTGAAACGCCATACCAAAGTGCCTTTTCCATATCGAGCAACACAGAAAGAAAAAAAAAAACTGCTTATGAGCGAAGGCATCACAAATTTGTGCCTCGATACGGACAAGGTGGTCAGCGCAGGACCTAGCCTCTCGAAACCCACACTGGTATCTGTCAAGTAAGCCATTATAGTCTCAATGAAGTGCGTGAGTCTCCTGTTCATCATTTTCTCAAAGACCTTGCAAAGACAACTAACGCTATTGGACTGTATTTTGAGATTGAAGACGGTTTCTTGCGTTGTTTTAAGATAGGAATAACTATGGCTTCTTTCCAGGTCGAGGGGACCTCACCGGAAAACTATACGGCATTATACAGGGGGAGAAGGGCTTTCGGAGTTTCATTGGGCAGGTGTTTCAACATTTCATATGACACACGGTCGGATCCTGGGGCAGACTAACTGCAGCAGTCTATTTAGCTCAGCTAAACATAAAGGTTCATTGTATGCCTCGTGGGTTGTGGACTTGCGCTGTAGTTTCGATTTTTCTATTCTGGCTTTGTATCGCTGAAACCCTGCGGTATAGTGCGGCGAGCTGGAGACCTCCTTGAAGTGTGCGGCGATGAAGTTCGCCTGGTCTTCGAAGCTGTCGCCCTGTGTGTTTACAAGTGGGAGTTCATGTGCTTGTCTTCCTGCCACTTTACTAACCATGCTCCAAACGTTAGCTTCATCTGTATACGAATTGATGCCTGTTAAAATTTTCTGTCATTTCTCCCGCATAGCCTGTCGGTGTACTCTTCTTACATAAGACTTAATGGTTTTGAAACTATCAAGATTTTTGGCTGTCGGTGAGTCCCGAAGCAACCTCCATGCTTTATTTTGTCTTTTGCTTGCACCTTCACACTCAGCGTTCCACCACGGGACACGTCGTTCGGCGGACCGTCTGTATCTACGCTTAAACCCCACATATCAGACCAACGACACTAAAGTCGATAAAAATTTACGTCAGAGTGAAATCTCAATGTATGACAACATCTAAAATGACAATATTATCAACAGCAATGCTCTCCCTACTTACCGAGAAATCAAGGTAAATACGCAAGAATATATGTGCCGTAGTAGGACATTCTCAAAATGATCCCGATGACGTGAGACGAACCGCCTACAATCAATCACTAGTAATCGATATAGCTGCACTAAATAACCTTCCGTACATCAAGAGACGCAATAAAATGCTGCCTGTTCGTTTCTGTTTGATTCATGGAAAAAGAATCGGCGGACATTACTATATGGTGCGAGTGGTTCAAAAATCACATCTTCGAATTGGTAAACTGGAGAGGTCCTGTCATCTAGCGGAGCCCAGCTGAACCAAACAACGTCTGCTATCTCAGAGCCAATGACAGGAAATTGATCAATGACCGTTGTTGCTGCTGTGGCTCCACTGCTTTCGTTCTGCTGCTACTAGTGTCGGCGGCCGCGTAGTAAAGCCGGGCAACGTTGTGCACGGCAGCAGTGACGTTAGATGGTCCGCTTCTTGAGGCAGGTAATTTGAAGTGCGTTAACCAGATGGGGGACTACTAAAACGTGATTTTATTTCAAAATAAGCCCTTCCTTGGAACAAAAGTAAGACTATGACGTTACTGGACCGCTATTTCAACAATCAACATCGACATACGGTAGTTGTGTTTAGTGTCCCTTTAAGTGAGTAGCTTTACGAAACAGTTCCCAACCGGCCTTTTATATTCCATCTGGGAACCAATGGGCGATTTTCGTTATGTATCGCTGTGCTCAGAAATATTGGAAGCTGGTCACTTCTGTAAGGATTAATTATTTATGATATTTTATTTCATTAGCAGTACATGTGATGGATATGTGATGGTCAGATCAATGAACGATCAGGCATTGCTAGCGAAGCTATAATATGTTGGTCCTTTGTGATTTGGTCCTTTGCCCAGGACGAGACACAACAAAACGCCAGCGAAGACGTATGATCTTCCGCACCGTGAGACAAGGGCGCGCGAGAGATCGTCCACTCTCCTCCTCTCCGAGGGCCTGAGTACGCGTAAGAGGTGAGAACCGCCGGGCGCTCCTTACGCCATCTTGCTGATAACGTTGAAAACACGATAGTCCCCCCCCCCCTCCACGAGATGCCCGCCAACAGTGGTAAGTGGTATATCTAAATAACTTGCCTTTTAAACGTTAAAAGAAGTACCCTTCGGTGGCTTAATGGTTCACGCCTCGCATCCACGACGAGGAGGTCCCACGTTCTATTCCACGCGCCCGAGTCTTTCTTATTTTGGATTTTTTTGCTTTCTTGAGTTTTCACACACACACGCACACACACACACACACACACACACACACACACACACACACACACATATATATATATATATATATATATATATATATATATAGATATATATATATATATATATATATATATATATATATATATATATATATATATATACACGGTGCATGACGCCGGCGGCGAAATCAATCCGAGGTTGCCCACATGATTGCTATCACAATAAAACTTCCTTACTTAATCTGAAGGAGCAATGCAAGACTTCTTGAGCATGCTTAAAAAACGCAGTAGTTGAAGATCCCGAGGAGACGCGAGCCAAACATTATAGCGCCGCACACGGCCTGGAATTTAAAATAAACTCGCAAAGCCAGCTAAAAATCGTTTTCTCTTTTCTAGACAAACGATAATACATACTCGAAAGCACTGCGTCACAGGCTGATTTGAGCATGGCATGCTCGGGAGTTACTGGGGCCGCCACGGGATGCCGCGACGTGTGTGCACGATCACACTGAAAAGCTGCGCGTTCGAAGAAAAAAAAGAGAATATGTACTCAAGCTCATGAGGCGCGCGTGATGTATATGTGCGAGGCGCGCAGCGTGCGACAAGTCTTTGTAACTCCGTACTGGACGGATTCTTGTTAAAACTTGCGGTGGTCCATTCTTGAGGCTCCTTCAGTGAATATAATCTATGAATACTTGGAAAAGTGTTGCAGGGCCGCTTCAAGTTACACCGAAATTCATAAGCGATCACTTCTATCGATCACAGTGTGCGCACGTAAGATGGCCAGCGTCCTTGATAACTGAACGCTGATCGCGCACTTTTTGTTGGTGTACATCATCGTCATGTGCACAGCTGCATACTTTTTTTCCCACAGGAGTCGAGACCGAATATAACATTTGTGGCGCAACTGACACAAGCAAAAAAAAAAAGGAGGAGACAGATTTTCCAACTCGCCCAAGGAAGAGCACTCTTAGAAGCCGAGAATAAGCTGAATATCTGCGCACCTTGGTACGTACGTCCGTGCAGTCAGTGAGCCTCTTCGATTTACCAAATCCCGGACCGGCCGCCCGCGGACGTCTCAGCTCATAGGTAAAGCTACGTCACATGCCACCGATATCACGCGATCCAAAAGTCGCGAGCAGCCTCAGGCCGTCGCGTCCGCTATATGCGTCTGCTAACGTCGTCTGTTTTGCGCATCCATGGCTGCGACACCGGCCACAACACCGACCAAATACCGACCTCAACAACGCTTATACAGTAAATTATACCTATTTTCGTTGTAACACAGCTTACCCTAAGAGCGCACGGGCGTCCGGAGACGCACGCGGGCGTCGCACCACTGTTCTTCCTATGACGAGCATCAAGCGTGTTTTCCGGACCTTCGGAAATCACGCATGCTAGAAGCAGTCCAGAACACCAACAACAAGAACTGCGTGTGCAAACAATGTGATATCCGGAAACGTGCGAGAAGAGAACAGAAAAGCGAAACGAGAGAAGGAGCTCGCTGAAAATTTATAGCACGCGTGCCGCGCCGTCGTCTGCCAGCTGCCAGAAAGAAATCGTTCTGGCAGTCCCGGTCCATCCGCAGGCCGCCAGGCACGCGAAAAACGAACGTGCACCCGAGCGGTCCCGGACCAGTGGGCAGAATTTCCGGTTTGTCCCGAGAAAATCGAATGTGGCGGCGGCACCTTATAGGACCGTCCGGGGCGCGTAAATCGAAGAAGCCAAGTGAAGGCACACACGGTACACTGCAAGAGCGCCTTCTCCATCTTTTTTCAATGCCAGACGGATACATCCGATCTGGTCGTTCAGCACCTTTTCCGTCGGCACTTTCCTCATTCTCATCTGCTAGCATTCGCGCCTGCTTCACGGTCCGGGAGCGGGGGGAAGGGGTACCCGTTATGTGGCGCCGGAAATCTGTTGTCGGAAGAGGTATCACAGTTTCCGAATAGCGCACGCTAAGTTAGTGGGTGTAGCGTTTGCGTATGGGCGACATATATAAGAGTTTTCGATTAGCGTGTGTCTCCCTCAAACGCAGCAGTGCACGCTTGAGTCACCACAAAGGGGCGTTGCAGGCCGCACGCTATTTCGGAACTCCTTCGGGCGGATCGCAAACGCCTAGGGCAGTTGAAGTTATGACACATACGCAGAAGCAGCGACCGCAACTGATAGCGTACGCACATGTTTGCGTATACAACAGACGTTTGCGGCATTGTATCGCTAGTCTCTTAACCACCTCTAGCATGCTGACGCTAAACTATATCTGTCTAATAATACGGAGTTTTCGGATGGCGTAGGCAAAGCTTTGCGTACTCTATTCGAAAACTCAATTTTAATGAAAGACAGTTTAGCGTGTGCCGCAAACGTCCATTGCGGACAGAGGAGCTGCTGGGACAGCGCGTTATAGATTAAAGGGTAGCGTCTACGCGCCCAAGCTGGGACGGTGGCCCCACGTAGCGGAGGGTAAATTAATTAAACAAAGAGAAAAAGAAAGAGAGCTCTCGCGTGGATACTTGCGCGTAGCCATATTATAAGTTATTTTTCATTGATAATAGAAAAAAATAAATTTGAACTCCGCATAAAAAGCACACATTTTTGTTCCAGATTTCTTTACAGCTGTTAGGCCTATAGGGCCATTCGAAGTAGGAAGCGATCTCAAAGACTAGGCTATTCGTAATACTCGATCGTCGAAGCTATATACGTATATATACACGAAGGCAAGCGAAGCCATTTTGCACAGTCGTTAACTACAAAACTGGATATGTCCCCACCAACGCTAAATTCAGTTCGAAGTGGGCGTCCAAAACCGCCGTTTTACGTGCACTGCACCGACCACGCAAACACGGTAACGCTAAATCTGTGAACTAGCGCGTACGGTACACGCTATGGATGTTTTAGAGTATACGGTGTATGCGTGTTTCAATCGGCTATCCCACTAAGCCCACTAAACTATGAATATTTGGAGGGACGTATCAGTAACACATTATATATCTATCTATCTATCTATCTATCTATCTATCTATCTATCTATCTATCTATCTATCTATCTATCTATCTATATATATATATAGATATATATATATATATATATATATATATCTATATATATATATATATCTATATATATATATATATATATATATATATATATATATGGGGAAGAAGTGTATACCTAAGGGCTCGTTTTTCCGTGTTTTGACACAATATAATGAGATCTAACAGACAATAATTTCAAAAGGAGTGTATATGGGAAGTTATCAGAACCGATGTAATGTAAATAAGAATAAAGAAAAGTGGGCGAAAAAATAACTTGTCGCGAGCAGGAATCGAACCTACGACCTTCGAATAACGCGTTCGAACATGAAACGCGTTATTCCAAGGTCGGGGCTTGCAGCAAGGTATACCCAATGAGGTACGTACCGTGCTAAGCAGCAGCGCAGAAAAAAAGGCACAACACGCTGAAAAAAGAGCACTTGTTCACTTTATATGTTTGTTTTCTTAACAAGCAGGACATAAGAGCGCCCGCGTCTAAAGGCCCTCGTAAAATTATACAAAATATTGCAGGCCGCTCGGAAGTGAGAAGGCAGGCTGTTTGAATACGGCAGCAAGAGAGCCAAGATCGAAGCAGCTGTCTACCTAAAGCAGCACTGAAACGACAGCAAGAGAGTATACGTTTTTACAGGTTACTTTTTCTGCCTGGTGAAGAGCCGAACGTTCCGTCCGTATTTTGGTTCTTGCGTTTTGTGACAGATGGCGGCAGCAGAGCTATAAATTTGTTTCTCCAACTGTAGTATGTACATAAACATACTACAGCTGTAGTATGTACATAAACATCCATTTCCGTAGGCGAACAGTGGCTTCGCTACTGCTGACTCGTCGCCGCAAAAAGGCTGCGTTTCGGCGGAGCCGAAGTTGTTGTGCAGCTTCGCGTGCGCCTGTGCACAAATAAATGTTGCCCCGCAGGGTTCCTCACAAACGCTCCCGACAGTATATTCATCTGGCCGAAGACTACTTAAGAGACAGTTTCACCACTTTATATATAGGCAGCATTCACGCATATCCACTCAGGTGGCCGGGAACTGTCTTTCATGTACCACATCGGAAATCAGCCTTTAAATAATGATTGATTTTTGGGGTTTAATGCCCCAAAACCACCATGTCATTATGAGAGACGCCGTAGTTGAGGGCTCCGAAAATTTCTACCACCCGGGGTTCTTTAACGTGCACCCAAATCAGAGCACACGGGCCTACAGCATTTTCGCCTCCCTCGAAAACGCAGCCGCCGCAGCTGGGATTCGATCCCGCGACCTGCAGGTCAGCAGCCGAGTACCTTAGCCACTAGGCCACCACGGCGGGGCGAATCTTTAAATAATGCCACTTGTTTCAAATACCTAGGAGTTAGTATCATGCACACACTACGGTGGCACTCTCATATAGATAACATCTGTTCTAAGGCGAATAAAAAACATTATTTCCTTAAGAAAAAAGCTGGAACATGCCACACTGGACGTGAAACTTAACTGCTTACAAAACATTCATAATACCAGTCTTAGAGTACGCTATATGTCTGGTCACCTCAGCAGAAGGTTTTGAGGACTAAAATTGAGAGAATACAAAAATTTGCAGTTCGTTTCGTATGTGATAAATACCGACGCACACACTCCGTCACGGCCTTGTTAGAGTCCTGTGAGCTTGAGTCTTTAGAATATTGTAGACGCAAACAACGCCTCCAATTTATTTTCAGGAATATAAGCGGGCAAACAAAAATAAACAATGATTTATATCTTCAGCCACCTGGAAGGCGACGTGATCGTCTTCATAATAGCAGAGCTATTCAACCCTATTTCACACGCACGAAAGCTTTCCGCCACTCCTGTTTTCCAGACGCAATAGAAATGTGGAATAGCTTACCCGATTTGGTTGTGTAACAAACGACGTCAGTCAAGTTCAGAGATGCGTTGAGCAGTTTTCTCTGCAGTGATAATTGCTAAATTCTGTCGCCAGCATTTGCTTCTCGATTTTTTAATCGGCATAGTCACTGCTGACCTTGATTCTCAAAATTTTTTTTCAACATTCTCAGCATGGGTTCCGCAAGGGACTATCCTGCGAAACACAATTAGCTGCCTTTCTCCATGACCTGCACCTCAATCTAGACGCTAACACTCATACTGATGTAATTTTTCTTGATATCGCGAAAGCATTCGACAATGTTGCTCATCAACGCTTACTACTAAAACTCTCCCGACTGAATATAAACCCCGCAGTTCTAACATGGATTGAGCAGTTCCTCACTAACCGCCTGCAGTCAGTGCGCGTCAATAACAACAACTCTGAGCCCCTTTCAGTAGAATCTGGCGTCCCTCAGGGTTCGGTATTAGGCCCCCTACTCTTTCTAATATATAATAATGACCTATAGGCATGTTACTATAGGAAAATCCGCATGTCTGCCTATTATTGCGTGATTTATGAAATAGCAAACCGGTCACGATCAACATGCCCATTATCAAGGTTACATTGCATTCTCGATACGAAAGTGGCCAGCGCCGAGTGTTCAAGAAAGGAAGCACACGCAAGCCTGATGACGATTATTGTTGTGGGACAAAAAGACCCCCTTTTTACTCGATTTTTTTAGAGTGAACCACCAAGCGCGACACCAGTGGTAGCAATCACGTGTAGCTTAACACCACTGCGACGATGACGGCTGGGAAGAGTAAGCAGCAACATCGGCTGGATGCGTCGATGCACAAACGTACTATGCAACTGCGAATTGTGATAATGGCGAACATGCAATACGCCTTAAAATCTGTCAGTCGACTGACAGATTTTAGGCGCATTTTGCTGTTCTCGTGCAGAGAATGCCGGCGCATGGAACGTTTTGATCACACGGTATATTTCTCCCCATCTGCCCTCCGGAAACATGCCACATTCCGTTGCCAGATACGAGCGGTCCTGCACTCGGTGCATTACCCCTTTACTCCTGTTCTCTCGATCGAATTCGCCAGCAGCGGCGTACTGCACCACTCCCGGTACTGAATTTTCCAGACCTCGATAAGAGCCGCCTTGGAGCATGCCTATAGGATATGTGGCTAATCCGCCCTGCCCTTACATAATTTACAGTGGTCGTGGTATTGCACTGCAAATGACCTGCGGCAGGCTACCACCGGCTTCCGGGCCAGCTCGGGATGAGCTGACCCCAGGTCTTTTAAGCTGGCCATGCGGTCACCTCTCGTTCAAAGCTGGACCGGCTGGTGGTCGCTTTTAGAATTTCAAGTGCTTCTTATAATATTTGTCCCTTCGTCAAATTGACAGCTGCGATCTTAGAGTCGCTAATGATAGCTTTGGTGGTCGCCAAACTTTTTTTTGCTTAAGCTATAGCAGATGCACTACGTGAAATATACGAGCTCTGCAATATTTTCTTGCGTGTCTGAAGACACTGTCTGAAATTTTGGATCTAGGATTAACGGCAAGGTACATGTGCATCTTATTTGTTTTGTTTTTTTTTGTATAGCAATACCTTAATTTTTGTACAATTTACGTATACATGTTTATGCATATGTATGTATATATGTGTATTGTACCACTACTATGTATACATCATGTATTTATTCAATATGTATTGTGCATTACGTGCATCTTACTCATGAAGTGTTCAATTTTTTTCTGTGTTGTTTCATAGTCGTGTTTGATTCCTTTACATCTTTTTTTTGCTCATTGATGTTATTTTAAAGCCCCGCTTAGACAATGCCCAAGAGGCCTGTAAGGAATTTCAAATAAAAATGTATATTCAACTCAGGGCGGTAACGTTTTTTTTATGTTTAATCGTGACGAGTTCTTCTTTCGTTGGTTGTTCTTTCGATGGTTGTTCTTTCGACAAGACTTACAACCCAACAGAATCATTTTAAAAAGGGGACAAAACGCCCACGATTACGAGAAACACAGCTCCTCTGTTCATATATAGGCTGCGGGGTCGTTCGTGGTAGCGCTTCGAAAACGGGACAGCCCGGTGAGACGGCGATAAAAGCGGTGAAAGCAACTAGGCGGCGATCGTAATCGATTGCAGCAGTAACGGTCGATGCAGCCACGGATGACGACTCGGCGACTCACCGGTGCCGTCACACTCCTTGCCCCAAACGACGCCGGAGAGTAGAGGTGTTTCTGGATTACACAAGCTGGAAGCTATGCCACATTTCCCGATTAATTTGTAGGAGCAGGGAATTAGAACCACGTGGCATGTACGGAAGATGTGTGTACGTAAAAGGTCGTGTACATAACTTTCACTTGACGTCACATAATCGTTCTATGCGCCGGGTGCCTGAAGATGGCGACCACCATGACTTTTTTTTATCGCATTTGAGGGCGGCAGTGCAGAGGAGGACAGATAGTCGGTTATGTGCAATCCCACGCTTCTGTTCGCCAGCTGCTCGCCGACACTAATCTGATGTGCCCGTTTCTCGGTAAGCGAGTTCGAGCAAGAGTTAGCACAGCATCTTGACCAGCTGCTACCCGAAGATGGCAACCACGGTGACTTGCACTGCAAATTATGTATACTAACCTAACCTAAACGGATCTTCGATATAAGACAGGCGCGTGCCTTATACGATGAACGCTTCACAATTTGTGATTCGACAAGAAAGAGGCCGGGAGGCTGACCAGAAGAGGAACTTGTGGTCTACTACCCAGCAGCAAAAAGGGAAAACGAATATCAATTGGCGGAGTTTGGCGCATCAACACCACGACTCGGTCTTTAGACACGTCATATTAAATATACTGTTCTTGTTAAGTGCAGTGAGAGGGAGAGAGCGCGCACACGTTCTCACTGTAAGGCCGGCAACAACCACGACATATCCCGCGAAAGTTCTTGCGCGAGTTTAGCAGCTCTGCCAACAAACACCGACATATCCATTTGCATGTATACTGGCCTACGGCCAAGCATACACGCAAAAATGAGCTGCAGGCGTGTCCGCTCGTTACCCAGCTGTCCCTCACAAAGAAGGTGCATCACACACTCGGCTTTGGCGGCACCTGATGACACTGAAACGTGGGCGCGTCAGCCACGCCTTAAAAAAGAAAAAGAGCGGAACGCCGCCTTGCGGAACTCCCGAAATGTTCAACGGTCCTCCCAGTGTCGCATCGCAGCACGCGCGGAGTATAAACAGAGGCATCGCCCGCCGGCAGAGAGCGCGCGGAAACGCGAAAGTCACTGGCTGCGGCAAATTGGCGTATAAATAACCGACTCGCCGTGGGAAACGCCGCGGCAAATGTGCGATCGTTTTTACTCGCTTTCGCCGCTCGACGCGCCAAAGGAGTTCCGACACCTCCGAGTGTTTCGCCGACGAGCGGCCGCAATTTCGGAGGCCATTACAAGAGTGCGACGCGACGACCGAGACGACTCCACCAACGAGCGAAAGGGACTGTGCCTGCAAATGTATTTATGTGCTGATTCAACTACATGCATTATGAGAATGTCACCTATGGGTAGCATTCAAACTTTATTTTATAAGAGCGTGTATAGACTATCGAGAGCTTGATTGCTTTCTCGCAAACGGTGCTTTTCAAATAGTGAAAAATACAGGAAATAGGTAGCTGATATCCTGTGCTAAAGCTCCAGAAAACGAAATCGCGCCACTTTTGCTAACAAATAAGTCCCGCAAAGTAGCACTTCTGTGTAAGGACCGTTGGCGAAGCAGTATCATTAACAAATTTGATACTATTCGGGTATACATGGTGTGCTGTGACGTGGCCTAACGAAAGGGCATCCGGCACCAAGAAATACCTGTTATCAGGCACACAAAGGTAAAACCTTTCCCAGAAGCACGCAAGAAAATAAAACTTGTAGCACACATAAAGCACATTCAACTGTAGGTAGTACTTCAATATCATCACTAGTAACATAAAATAGTAAGGAAAATACAAAAGAAGTTGTCGAAAACAATCTCGCCCCACCTTCTGGCACACACACACACATTTCGTTTCTCTCTCTCTCTCTCTCTATATATATATATATATATATCAGTTGGTAATTTTTTCATCCACTTTTCTTTCTTCTTATTTACATTTTATTGGTTTTAATAACTTCCCCTGTACATTCCTTGGCATTACTGTCTGTTAGATCTCATTAATATTGTGTTAAACACGGAAAACGAGCCCTTAGGTATACACTTCTTTCCCTTATATATATATATCACTCCATAGTTGCGCACAACTACTTGTCTTCCTTCCCGTGAACGCCATTCTGGTACGGAAAAATATCAGTAATTCATATAACATGCGGTTCCTTCTTTAATGCCGCTCTCATGACGTACATGGTCGGTCGATTGAAGCCCGAAAACAAAGAGATAAGATATAAAGAAGGAAAAAGAACTGTGAGATAATATAATGGTCAGCTTGTTTATATATCAATGCAAACGAAGGCCTATGTGCACGCATTTTAGGGATTTTTTTTTTATATTCAGCAGCCCGGCGGTGAGATTAGCACTTTCAGGTTTGAAGCTAGGCGCAGCAAACATGGTATACGTGAAGCACTACACTTTTTTTTCAAACTACATTATCGATGCGTAAGTACCTGCTAACAGATGTGCCGTCATCGAGCAATAATAACAACTGTTGGGAATCAACGTCCCAAAACCACGATGTGAATACGAGAGACGCCGTATAGTGGAGGGCTGCGGAAATTTCGACCATCCGGTGTTCTTTAGTGTGCCCTGACAAGGCACTGTACACGGGCCACAAGCACTTTCGCCTCTACTATAAATGCAGCCGGGATTCGATCCCGGTACCTTGCGGGTCCACACCATAACCGCGCCACCACGGCGGGTCGTCTGCGAGCAAGTACGAAAAAAAAAATGCCAGTTAAATGTATTGCGAAACACACCGGTCAACTCTTTAACCGCCGTCGCTGCTGGACTCTTCGACAGCAGCGCGCTGTACAAGCGCACAAAAGGTGCATTGTGCCGGGGCAAAAAAAAAAACTTGCGCCGACTCGGAAATACGGACCCAATTACTCTCGCCCAGACAAAGCTTCAAGGCCACGCCAGGGGTTCGTCACCAGGGAGGGGAAAAAAAGAAGGTGAGCGGCCGAGCGAATTCCCGAGAAACGGGCGGGACGGGCGCAGTGGCTGTCGACGGATATGCGTGGCGGGGCACGGAGCATTGACTGTCTTCCGGCCACACGACGCTTTCGGCGATCCCGCCAAGGTCACGGGTTCGGCCACCGCCGTCTGGCCGCGCTCGCCGCTACCGAAGAAAGGCCGATCCGCGCCGAGGGAAACGCAATCGAGCTAAAATTACTTCTCCGGAACGAGCGTCAAACAGGGACGCGCCTCGCAAAGAACGGGCCCGGCTTTTCTTTTGCTGAGAATGCGACCGGACGCCAATCGTGGGCTCTACCAACACCTCGTCTTCACCTCGCTCTACTCTCGTCTTCACCGTCACGTACGCCGCCAGACGACTGAACCTACTCGAGAGCAGGATCGCTTCTGAAAACGCGGTAGTTTTCACAAGGATATGTACGCGTGTTTGCGGGAACAAGCGGTTCGAGAACCCTCGTGGTCGTCGGCCGCGTAGACGGGCCGATTTCTCCCTCAAGCGTGTTCGAAAGCGAAGGCTCACGTCACTGCGGAAAAGCCGGCTCGACGAAACCACTTCACAAGTGAACTTTTATTTAAGAGAACTTCCCATCTCGAAAGTGCCGGTAATTAAACAAATATTCACAGTTTAGGACACCTCAATTGTGACACCACTCCTGATGTATATGTATGTATGTATGTATGTATGTATGAATCTATGAATGTATGTATGCATGTATGTATGCATGTATGCATGTACGTACGTACGTACGTACGTATGTATGTATGTATGTATGTATGTATGTATGTATGTATGTATGTATGTATGTATGTACGTATGTATGTACGTACGTACGTACGTATGTATGTATGTACGTACGTACGTATGTATGTATGTACGTACGTATGTATATATGTATGTATGTACGTACGTACGTACGTACGTATGTATGTATGTATGTATGTATGTATGTATCTATGTATGTATGTATGTATGTATGTATGTATGTGTATGTATGTATGTATGTATGTATGTATGTATGTATGTATGTATGTATGTATGTATGTATGTATGTATGTATGTATGTATGTATGTGTATGTATGTATGTATGTGTATGTATGTATGTATGTATGTATGTATGTATGTATGTATGTATGTATGTATGTATGTATGTATGTATGTATGTATGTATGTATGTATGTATGTATGTATGTATGTATGTATGTATGTATGTATGTATGTGTGTGTGTGTATGTATGTATGTATGTATGTATGTATAGTGCATGTATGAGTGTTGAAACCACTTTTGTAAATCAGGTGCTATGCAAACGTCATTCAAAATAATGGATGAACATACGAAAACCTTACATTTTCAAGAAAAAAAAGGCACGTATACCACTGTAACTGTGTTCAAAACGAACATGTGGCCTTTACGTCAGACGCCAAAGACCTTGACGCCTTCTTAATTTTTTCCACTAGCCTAACTACTGGCGACACTCATATGGCTAATTAAATGTGCTACAAGTGCAGGGCTTAGATGTCTCTGCGAAAATCGTCAAGCGAGAAAGAACTTTGGCGCGAAAAGCCTTTAAAGGGCCGCGCTTGGCCTCTCCTATACTCCAGAAAAGACCCTCGTCCAAATACGAGTCTCCGGCCGTTTAATAACTTGAAACTTAGAGTGAGGTAAGTGTGCTTCAAGACTGAATTCCAGAAAAGACGAACTTGCTAAGAGAAAACCGATTAGACGACAAAAACTTATTCGCAATTTGGCGTAACGGACGACAATAAGTTAAAAAACATCTCCACTCATTGTGTGGCGTTGGCTTTGGTCTTGACAGTGTTTCGAAACGGTTCCGCATCGCGTATTCGGCAAGTTGGAGCGACTGCATGCAGTTAGAAGTAAAGAGACTGAAACCCGTTCTTGGGACAGTTGGTGCATGGTCGGGCATACATTTGGAGCCGCAAAGAAGCAAGGGCGAGAAATAACGGAACTGGTGTCATGACACAGTTGGCACCAGCCCTGTCATTTCTGGTTCTCGTTCCTTTGCGCCTGCAAATTTTGTCAGAACTCTTCTCATTTTGTCATGACTGTCATGAACGCGAATTGTAGAAGTCCATACTTTCGAAAGCCACACTCGATCGAACACAACATCATTCTATATATTCACGGCGTGACTGGTATGGCTCCTGAACGTTAAGCAACACGAATGACACACAAATAACGCTTCCGCGGAAAAACGAATCGTCGAAAACAAACCGCTGGCCGCATTGCGTGCCCCATGGCGAAACGTGCGGCGGAATTCTGGCCTCCCGAAATGGAGGGCCGCGGAGTCTTCCACGCGGCCGTCGCCGCATGAATGGGAGCCGCACGCGAAGCGAATTACGGCAGCCACCATCATCATCACGCGCCAGGTGTACGCGTTTCCCGCGCCGTTCGATTGCCCGGCCGCGAAAGTGACCTTCACTCGCGCACTCGGTCACGCGACAGGCCGCCGAGGACAGCGCGGGGCGAGCGAGAATGCGCGCGGGAAAGTTGCGGGAGGGTGGCCGTAGCTATTCCACTTCGAAGCCACTTCGAAGGTCCGGAGTGTTATCTGCTATATACGTGCAGTAAACATTTGTTTACGCATTAAATTAGCATTTCGCTGTTGTGTGACGATAGTGGTCACTTTTAATCCGTTTTCATCAAGTTAAGATTATACTTCCTTTTTTTTCTGGCATCAATGCCTGCTGGTTGCCACCGATGTGATGAGCGATCTTTTCATTTCCGCCGCAATCAGATTTTTTTTTGTTTTCGAGTGCTAGAGGTCCCTTTAAGACTTCGAAGGTCCGGAGTGTTATCTGCCATATACGCGCTGTAAACCTTCGTTTACGCATTAAATTAGCATGGTGTCACGCTCACACTTTGAACATATATCTCACTCGATGACGGCGCTAACACTCGCTGCCTCAGAGAGAGAGAGAGAAAGAGATGAATTATATGAATTTTAAAACCACATTATCTTTAAGAGAGACGACGTAATGAAGAATTGCGGAAAAACCATCAACCTGGTGTTCTTTGACGTTCACTTATAAATGTAGACAGGTACACGGGTCACAAGGGTTCTCGCCGCGGCCAGGATTCGATCCCGCCACCTGCGCGTTAGGAGTCGAGACCGCAACTACTATAGACCACCGCGGTAGGTAAAGATAAAGACGAAGTCCGGGAGATTAGCCAGATATGAGCATATGGTTCGCTACCCAGCACTAGTATAAGGGCGAAAAAGAGGGTGTAGAGAGAGAGAGAGAAAGAGAGAGGAGAGAAGAAAAAACACGCACACACGAGAAAAAAGAAGAAAATGTGGCCGATCCCTCTTTCTAAGAATCAGTAAAACACGAAAGTGAAACATGTCACAGGAGTAGTTGAGCGTTTATTGTGTATTGTTTCAACACAATGTCGAAGGAATTGATGCTACAGCAACAAATTGCGCAGTCACGCGAAGAAAAGTAAGCAGCAGCAGCTCGAAACTTGATTGATTGATATGTGAGGGTTAACGTCCCAAAACCACCATATGATTACGGGAGACGCCGTAGTGGAGGGCTCTGGAAATTTCTTCCACCTGGGGTTCTTTAACGTGCGCCCAAATCTGAGCAGACGGGCCTACAACATTTCCGGCTCTATCGGAAATGCAGTCTCCGCAGCCGGGATTTGATCCCGTGCTGGTCAGCAGCCGTGTACCTTAGCCACTAGACCACCACGGCGGGGCCAGCTCGAAACTTGCAGCACGCAGCTCAAGCAGAAAGCATGCACAAACACAGGACGAGCACGGATCTTAACAACTGTCCCAGCTCGACACCTAAACATAAAGAAAGGTGCACGAAACGAACGAACAAGTATAACCAGGACAAGCGCGAACAACGGTGACAATTCTTTTACTACTTCGTGTATCAGTAGACTTCTCCTTTCGTAAATGCGGTCGTGGCAGCGAGCGAAGTGGCCTTCGTGCTCTTTCGTATACACGAGTCTGAGAAGCGCGCGCGCGCCTGACACACCACGCTCTGTTGAGGCGGCGTTCTCCGAAATACGAGAGGCGATGACAAGCAGGCCCAACGCGCGCTCGTCGCGCCATCTCGCTACTGATAATAAAAACGCGCTGAATATGCGGAGCTCGGAGGACCGCCAAATTTTATATGGTGTATATAAATGGCTTGCCCTTAGCGCTCTTGACTACATGCGCACCGTGGCGTAGAGGTGAGCGCTGTGCGCTGATGTTCGAGAGGTCACTGGTTCAACGCCCCATAACAGAGCTTCGCATATCAATTTTTTTCTTTGAAATCTGTTGTATATATTTTACAACGTCATATCCATGACGAAAATACGTCAGCGATGCTGTGGTGGACCCCGGCATAAAACACTTTCTCGTTAATAAAGAAAGCACACATAGATAGTGCGTTTCTCTGATTACAGTCGTTCCATATAGGCCAGACGATCACAAGAAGTGCAGTACCGGTTACAGGGCCTTCTTCTACGACATAGTGTACTGTCGATGGCGTAGAACTTTTTCATCCGGTAGAGATTGGTCATCTAACTTGTCAAGAGTGTTGTGCACTATAGTTTGGGTAGTCGCAAACTATATGTCTAATTGTTTCTTCATTGTTTCAGTGGTTAATGGCTTTCATAGCTGATGCCTTCGTTAGCGTATAGACAGAGTAGAGTCGAACCACAGCCTGTCACATACCATGCGAAAATGTCCAAACTTCAGCGCCAGAAACTATCGTGACTACCTGGTGATGGCACCCCTCGGCAGAAGTGTAGACTTTTCATCGCGGGAAAACTCGGAGCGGCGGCTGTGCAGACTGTCTCCATAGAGAAATGTACTATTGAAAAAGTGGCCACTGGAGCCTTTTCGCGGCCCAGCAAAAAAGGGTCTGACCAACCGCTAGATGGCGTGCCCATGCTCGCTTTTACTTCTTTGTTAAGGCATGTAATAGCCTCCTCAGGAGGACAATGAATACCCAAGTGTGGCATCAATTTTTCGCAAAGTAACTTTATTAATTTGTGCAGTTTTCCATATCTGCTCTGCATCATGTCTCGCTGAGCACATTTAATGCTTTACAACAGAAAACAGTAAAATATGACTAGAAAGTGTAGCCTTTCTGCATTTGTTTTGCACAAAGAGGCACATTCATGTGGTTTAGATGTACTATACATTTTTTTCCTTCATGGAAGCATGGGTGTGTAGCCTAGCGGTAAAGACACTCGCTTTCAGAGCATGAGGGTACGGGTTCGAAACCCTGCGTCGGAAAGAAGAAAAAATGTCATCTTATTTATGTTGAAGACATTATCGGGTCTGACCAACCACTCGTGGCGCTGAACGCAGCGCAGTAGCAGGGCCCTACAGGGGAGTGTCCGCTCTTTACTTCAGTATGTTTCTCTACACTGAAACATCCGCTTTCTACAGCGACCGAAATTCTCCCGCCACCGAAACGCAGCGTCGTTCGCACTGGACGCGCCCCGCGCCGCCTAATATGCCATCTACCACGGGGCGAACGCCGGATGGATTGGCTGTCACCCGGTTGTTGTCGCGGCTCGCAAACGCCACTACGCTATCCGGTGGCGCATACTTCGATGATTCTCGTACGCAGGAAGCAAGAAAAGACAGCACTGCTTACTTTGCTGGCAAGTGGCTGTCTTGTAATGCACGAAGAGCAGAAAAAACCACCGACGCCAGCGGCGTTGGTGGGTTCGTTTTGCTCTGCAAGACCGCAACAAGCTCGGTCGCGCCAACAGCAAGCTCGGTCACCTCTTTCACGAAATACCGACGCGATGTAGGCACAAAGTAGGTTAAACAGTTATTGGTTTCAACATTCAGTTACGTGCACTGCGGCATAACAATGAGTAGGGCTTGGCCGCCATTTTTCAAAATTTCTTGACTAGCGCTCCTATTGGTCCGCGGTGACCGATTCGGCGGCAGACGCCGCAAAAATCGGTCCGAGAGCGATCGGCGCAGAGAGGGCCCTTTCGGCGGATCTCGCCGCCGCCGAACCGGATTCTGAGCACTTTCGGCGGCCGGAATGCTCAGTGTGAAACACGGCCTGATGCTGCCTCCGTCTGTGGGCACGGCTTGGCGGCGGCTTGGCGGCACGCAGGTGGTGCACCGCTATTGCGCGCGAGGACATATCGTGGCGCCACTATGCGGAGGCGCCCCTGTGGCGTACATGGTTGCATGGCCTTCCCCGCAATCTCGGAGGCCACGGTGGTTGGATTGCTCCGCCGCCCTCTCTCGCGCAGCCCACGGCTACTTTCGCGTCTCCTCTTTTTATTAGTTTTTTGTACTTTATTCAACGAAACCAGTAACATACTGATGCAGCTTCTTCTCTGACTGTACGAAGTGCTAAACAACTGCCCCCGGAAAAGTTCTACGCTTCTCATAATGCCTGCCATCCTTCTCATAATGCCTGCTGACTGCCAGCGTCGTCTGCTATGATCACCTGAATGAAAACAACGAGAGTCCAGCGCGCTGCCTCTGTAAAAGGTGGCAACTTACTCCGTGTCGAATTGAAGTATCAAATGGATATGCGCATTAGCGGTAAAAATGCTTATCTTTGCTGCAAGAAATGCGCGCAACTACGCTACTTCATTGATTGTAGGGTTGCGTCTAAAAAGGGGGCCGCGGTTGACATGACAACCATGCGCAAATTACATTTTTGCTTAGCACATATAGCCCCACGAAGCACTGCGCAAGCTGATTCCGCGTTTTCTGGGAAACAACACGGCACTATTACAGGCGCATGCAGCCGCAACCTTTCTGTTATCATAGCGGGCTAATGTGAGAGTGACGCTCGAGCGTGCCTCATTCAGAGTCAATTGTTACTTTTATCGGCGCCTTAGGAACGTTGAACCCCACATATCAATAATTCAACTTTGCTCTGCGGCACGATCCTAATATTTATTGCGCAAAATTTCTACGGTGGTCACACGTTGCACATTCGGTCGCCACCGAGCCATACATGGGTGAAAATTATGAATGTTATTGGTTCAGTTCCAGAGCTTCCATAAAGGGGCAAATCATGATAGAAAAAAATTCGATCAGCGAGCCGTATCATTTTGCGCCCTTCAATATGCATGCTGCGAGGTCTTGCGTAGCGTGATCTAAACGGCAATTTCGTGGTCCAGTAAAATTGCCAATGTCCAGTTTTCTTTCGTTTCTTTTTTACAGCTTCATTCATAAGCTGTGTCATTTTAGGGCAGCTCTTAGAACATGAATCAGTTCTCGAAGCTGACCACGTTTTCGCCTGTAGATCAAAACATTGAGAGGAAGTGACAGCGGATATATGCGCCCATCCTACAGACGTAATCTATAAGCAAGGAATCAAAGCTGTGAACTTAAGTCACGGACGGCAGGGGCGTTGGCAGGTTTTTTTTTTCTGATCGGGGCACCATCTTGATTAGAGTTGGGCCCTAGAAGGCCGAGGGGTACACCGTTAATTTGTGCGCATACACCACGAGAATATAGTCAAGAGTCCGACGGAATCCCGTCTGGTCGGGGACAAACATAGTGCAAAATTACAAAAACGCCGCGACCAAGGTGTATTTTGTGTATTTCACCTTGGTCGGCGTTTTTGTTATTTTGCAATAACACAGGAAATTTTCGTTTGGGAAAGGGGGGAGGGGCACGGGGTTGGTGTTGATTGATTGATTGATATATAGGGTTTAACGTCCCAAAACCACTATATGATTATGAGAGACGCCGTAGTGGAGGGCTCCGGCACGGGGTTGGTGTGCCAGCCCATGGCTACACCACTGGCGAATGAAAACCCGTGTGGTCTTGTACACACACGGGGACGGGCAACCGGAGATGAATGATGTTGGTGGCGCCGACTGAGGTAAAAGTAGACTTGGCGAGAAAGGTAAGCTTTAGGTAAGACTGGAGCTGCACATGTATGATGTAAGAAAGAAGGTTCCGTCGAACGCGCTGACCAAACACACAGAAGCAACTGGCCACGAAATAGACCAAAATAGGGTGAAAATAGAGAACATAAAGGAAAAAAAAGGACTTCCGGGCTATCTTGACTCTCCGACAATTCAGGCAGCGGCGCACATTTCTTAATGTAATAGCGGCAAGTTCCCCCACATGTACGCTCATACGTCCTAATTTAAAATATACGTAATCGGACTTTTACATTCATAATTCCTTGCAGCTCCCGTGCGGAAAGAAACGATCTGCTTGTATGATAATATTCATGCATGGCCTGTGCTCATTTTAACCCCATGGGCTGGAAGTAATAACCACAACAAAGAAAAAGAGAGGAGACAGTGGCATCGCATACGCAGCGAACTGTAGCACGCCGCCGGTAACTTCTACTGCGACTTTTAGCATTGTGTAGTCTGCAGAAGTCCGCCGACTTTAAGTCAGAGCAACATCGAACGCTGCTAAAAAATGAAGTCTTGGGTAAAAAAACCCATATCCAACCACCAGCTTTCCTTCGCCAGAGTGAGGCGAGATCACGTGATCCAACCCTGCATGTCACATCGATTGCAGCGCTCGCGCCTCCAGTGGTGGGCCTCGCGCCCAATATGGTTTGGTTATTGACAAGCAAAGTCGCGGAGGGTTTTCAGCAGACGCCCGCCACTTTATCTCGAGCTTTAATTAAAAGCTTCGCTCTTATAAAAAAAAAACAGGAAGGCACATCCGGCTTCGAACCTGCTCATTCAAGCTCATGCTAAGTAAATTATGATCTTTCGTTGTTCTTAACACTCGGCTATCACTACCACGAGCTGCTGTGGCTCAACCAGGTTTATGTATTTTCCCATTTAAATTCGGCACCATTATTTTGACAAGTGCGATTCTGGAACGGCTTTTCTACCATTTCAAGAGTTACGGCTGTAGTCAGCTGAAATCTCAGCCACTGAAGTTGATAAATTTCCAGGAATATACCAACCGATGGAAATGGTTTCATTGCAAATCGTTTTTCTGCCACAAAAAAAAATGCCTCGAAAACTTGAGCATTTCCATATAGACCCCCATATAATCCGACCTTCACGCAAAATTTTGAACTATAGTTTTCAGCCGTGGCTAATAGTTCCGTTTGCATGATATGTCGGGTTAAGCACGGGAATTGTTCCATTGATGGCTTCTATTGTTCATTAGTATAAAAAAAACGACGTTCTAGCATGGGAAATGTGCATGTTTTCGGGAACAGCCACTAGAGGAGTTATAATTATTGGTCACGTATAGGTGATATTGTCAGGGTCTGAATAAGACAGCAAGTTCGAGTTCTTCCCAGCTAAAAGTATGGTGGAAGGCATGTCCAATTATACTAAACTATAGTGTCAGAAATGACAACGGTGTCTCTGCTCTTCCGGCTATTCATGAGCAAAATTATAGCACCACATCAAGTTTTCGCTCGTAAAAGAGCGTTAAAGCTGTCAAATGGTGTCATTGTTGTGAAGTATACAGCGAAGGCCGCTCTAGCTAGGTGCATAGTGCAGAGACTAAATCAACGTCAAGAAAAACGTTTTTTTATGCATTATGAGACGCATATGCACGCCAATAATGTTTACTATATATCTAATCCACTTAGTTGCTTCCGTACAATTATCACTCTGAAGTGAGGTTTCAGCTAAAGAAGTTACCCCAACAACTGATCAACGACACAAATTCATTCCGACACTAGATCATTCTGCCTTTCGGCGTGGCATGTCTTGTGTTATATATTGATGCCAATATTTTTTTCTAATCAAGTGTTATCTCTACGTTTAATTATTTGTGGTTTTCTACTCTCTACAAGGTGCCGCCTCTCAGACCCTTGAAGGCATCTTTTAAAAGTTGTACTGTCAGACGATCACTTGGAAGACACTATGTATGTATGTATGTATGTATGTATGTATGTATGTATGTATGTATGTATGTATGTATGTATGTATGTATGTATGTATGTATGTATGTATGTATGTATGTATGTATGTATGTATGTATGTATGTATGTATGTATGTATGTATGTATGTATTGCTGCGACAGGTTCGCCACATTCAAGTAGCCCGCCACAATCATCGTCACCAGCACCAGCAAGACCCGGCTCGGCTGGCATGCGCCACGCGTTCGGACGTTCCAACAACGAGGAAGAGGAAGATAGTCGGATCTGTGCCACTCGGCTACTCGAACTTGACGACCATAGTTTTTTAGAATCGTGGGCACAAGTTCGCCCTAATAAAGACGCTTCTTTTTTAACCTGTCGGCGTCAGCATCGCTACATTTCTGGTGGAAGTGCTGGGTTATGAACCGAAGCCCCGCGAGCTCAAGACAGCGTAGCCCCGACGACCAGCGTATCAACCCCGTGGAAGTGACTCCTGTACACCAGAGGGCAAGTCGCCGTCTTCGAGGTGACTCACCTGAGTTCGGTCCTCTTCACTTCACACCAAGGGGAATTCAAACGATGGATGCCACCACTATGACTAGCCAGGTAACACCGGCACAAGTGTTCATTAGCCAACCGCACCAGCCACCAGTTTTCCACGGCGACTCGTACGAGGATGTTGAAGATTGGTTGGACCTCTTCGAGAGAGTAGCGAGCTTGAATGGATGGGACGAAAGAGAGAAGCTCCGTCGCGTATACTTCGCCCTGGAAGACTTCGCGAAGACATGGTTTGAGAACCATGAAACCTCGTTGTCTACCTGGGAGGTATTTCGACGACAAGCAGTGGCTACGTTCGCGAACATAGACCGGAAAGAAAAAGCGGAGGCAGCCCTTCAATCGAGGAACCAGCTAACGAACGAGAGTGCTGCTATGTACATTGAGGACATGGTCCGCCTGTTCAGGCGTGCGGATTACAACATGGCTGAGGATAAGAAGGTGCGCCATCTAATGCGCGGAGTGAAGCAAGAGTTGTTCGCCGTTCTCGTCCGCAACCCTCCGAGCACGGTTGCCGAGTTTTACTCGGAAGCGACGGCCATCGAAAAAACACTGGAACAGCGGGCTCGGCAGTACAACCGGAATCTTAACTGCGCATCTGCACAGGTGTTCCCCGGAGGCGTGCGAAACGACGTTGAAGCCCTGCGAGAGCTAATTAGATCAGTTATCAGAGAAGAACTGAGCAGACTGCATATGCCCCAGACTTCAACTGCACTATCTGTTACGGACGTTGTTCGTGACGAACTGAGGCAGGTGATACGAGAGCCAGAGCGTGAGCTGCAGCCGGTTCGACCTATCGGAACATACTCTGAGGTTGTCAGACAACCCACGGTACACAGCAATGCAGCAGTTGCGATGGCGACGACTCCTCTCCCACCTGTGGCACGCAGCGCACCTCGTCCACGGGAACCGACAGCTACCTATCTGCCCCCAGGAGCACGTAACACACATCACTATGTGGAGCGTAGGCCCAGGAAAAGTGACGTCTGGCGTGATCACGAGCGCAGGCCTCTGTGTTTTCATTGTGGGGAAGCGGGTCATCTGTACAGATTCTGTCCTTACCGACAGGCTGGATTAAGAGGCTTCCCGTCATATGCACCGTGCCCCCGAAACGGCGAACGACCAGCGGAGATTGAGGAGTACTTGTCGACGCGCCAGAACTCGCCAACTCTACGCCAACACCGGTCACGGTCACCATCGCCTATGCGCTACCGGTCATCCAGCCCACGTACACCTTCAAGGCAGCCTGGTCATCGCTCTCCAAGTCCACACCCGGAAAACTGAAGCAAGCGACCTGTGGAGGTGAGGCCGCTGATAACGTCAGTTACGAAGATCCTCCAGTTTGGTTTGAGAGTGATGACGGTGTATTTCCGGTAGATGGGTGCAGCAACGAAAACGTTACTTCGGATTTGCGGTTGAGAATGGAAGGATGGGAGCTGAATGCCTTAGTCGACACCGGTGCTGATTATTCAGTGATAAGTCACAAGATGGTGAAAAAGCTAAACAAAGTTGTGACACAGTGGAGTGGATCGCAGATACGCACGGCAGGCGGTCACATTATTACGCCCCTTGGCAGATGCACTGCAAGACTTGAAATACGGGGCTTTATTTACGTGGCCGATTTCATTGTGCTGCCAGAATGTTCAAGAGAACTCATTATAGGAATGGATTTTTTGCGAGCTAATGGCGCCGTAATTAACCTGCGTAGGTCCAGCGTGTCGTTTTCGACTGAACGAGCTATACCTGTGGAGGAATCTGAGGAACGACGCCTAACTGCTCTACGCGTTGTTCATGATGACGTCACTGTGCCGCCACGCTGCAGTATAATGGTGCTCGTAGAAAATGATGCATTGTACAACCGCGAAGGCATGGCGGATACAAATGTAGGACTGTTTTTGAACAAAGGTGTCTGCGTAGCTAGAGGTCTTGTTCACTTGACGAAAGGCCGTGCAGATGTCCTACTCACAAATTTCTCCAATGAGCTTCAACACATCGCTCAAGGCACGGCTATCGCCTATTTACACGACTTCTGTATGGCGACTGAACTATGCAGCTTAACGACATCAACCACTCGACCAGTGGCCTGCAACATCGACACATCCGTGACCGTCAATCAGAGCCTTCCGGACAGTCAGAAGAAACAGATTTACGCCTTGGTAAAAGAATTCTCTGATTGCTTTTCAAGTACCTCGAAGGTCCAGCGCACGTCAATCACGAAACACAGAATTATAACGCAAGACGATACGAGGCCTATATGCCAGCATCCATATCGGGTGTCACAGAAAGAACGGGAAATTATCAAGAAGCAAGTGGAGGAGATGCTTTCTGATGATGTCATCCAGCCTTCGAATAGTCCATGGGCGTCTCCCGTAGTGCTCGTTAAGAAGAAAGACAACACACTTAGATTCTGCGTCGACTACAGAAAACTGAACAGTGTAACTAAACGAGATGTCTACCCCTTGACACGTATCGACGATACACTAGATCGGTTGCGATCCGCAAAGTTTTTCTCCTCCTTAGATCTGAAAAGCGGATATTGGCAAATAGAGGTCGACGAGCGGGACCGTGAAAAAACGGCATTCGTAACACCAGATGGCCTCTACGAATTCAAAGCGCTTCCATTCGGCCTCTGTTCCGCACCAGCGACGTTCCAGCGAATGATGGACACTGTCCTCGCCGGATTGAAATGGCAGTCATGCCTAGTGTATTTGGATGACGTGGTGGTATTCTCTGCAACGTTCGACAAACATCTAGAGCGACTACGCACAGTATTGGAAGCCATCCGGTCAGCGAAATTGACAATCAAACCCGAAAAATGCCACTTCGGCTTCGAAGAGCTGCGATTCCTTGGACATGTCATTAGTTCCGATGGTGTTCGTCCCGATCCCGAAAAGACAGCCGCTGTTCAGAGGTTCCCTACACCCAAAGACAAAAAGTCAGTGCGTCGATTTTTGGGTTTATGTGCCTATTATAGACGATTTGTGGAAAACTTCTCAAAGATTGCGGAACCTCTTACAAAACTGACAAAAGACGATGTGCCCTTCACGTGGGAAAGCGAACAACAGAAAGCTTTTGACGAATTAAGGAAACGACTACAGGGTCCACCAATACTTGCCCATTTTGATGAGACAGCCGACACTGAAGTCCATACCGATGCCAGCAATGTCGGCCTCGGCGCCATCCTTGTCCAGTGGCAAAATGGTCAAGAGAAAGTGTTAGCCTATGCCAGCCGCAAACTATCAAAAGCTGAGGCAAACTACTCTGCAACTGAAAAAGAGTGCCTCGCCGTCATCTGGGCCATAAACAAGTTTCGACCCTACCTTTATGGTAGACCGTTCAGAGCTGTCAGTGACCACCATGCTCTATGCTGGCTGGCAAATCTCAAGGACCCGTCAGGTCGACTAGCAAGATGGAGCCTTAGATTGCAGGAGTATGATATTACGGTCGTGTACAAATCTGGAAGGAAACACAGCGATGCCGACTGCCTGTCACGCTCTCCCGTCGATCCAAGTGTACCTGAAGAGGAAGACTTCCCGTTTCTAGGCGTTGTCGACACATCCAAAATCGCTCAACTACAACGAGATGACCCGGATTTGCTGGCACTTATACAACACCTGCAGGGTCGCGACGTTCAAGTCCCTCGCATATTCTCCAGAGGGCTCTCCGCGTTCTGCCTTCGAGGAAGTGTCCTTTACAGGAGGAACTTCGAACCTAATGGTGAAACGTTTTTACTAGTCGTGCCCACAGCCATGCGAGAGGAAATTCTGCACGCATGCCACGACGAGCCAACATCTGGACACATGGGTGTGAGCCGAACATTCGCCAGGATTCGCCTGAAATACTATTGGCCTAAGTTGCTCGCATCAGTGCAGCGCTACGTGAAAACTTGTCGTCAATGTCAACGGCGCAAAACTCCACCCGTAAAACCAGCCGGCCTTCTCCAGCCAATAGACCCTCCAGATGCCCCATTCCAACAAGTCGGCATGGACTTCCTAGGACCTTTGCCGACATCGTGTGCAGGCAAGAAATGGATAGTCGTAGCCACAGACTATCTCACCCGTTATGCTGAAACTGACTCTCTATACAGTGCGACAGCTGCCGAAGTCGCCAAGTTCTTTGTGAAAAACATAGTGCTCAGACATGGTGCGCCCATCGTCGTTATTACGGATCGGGGCACCGCATTTACTGCAGACCTAATGCAATGCCTGATGCGTATGACAAATACCGATCACAGAAGAACAACGGCGTATCACCCTCAGTCAAATGGCTTAACCGAACGCCTCAACAGAACTCTGACCGACATGCTATCAATGTATGTTGATGTTGAACATAAACAGTGGGATGAAATATTACCCTACGTAACATTCGCATATAATACAGCCATTCAAGAAACAACCCACGTTGCCCCTTTCGAACTAGTATTCGGCCGAAGAGTGACCACCCCGCTGGATGCCATGTTGCCACTACAGGACGAAAGCAGCTATCCACCTGACTTAGATGACTTCTTGCAAAGAGCCGAAGAAGCACGGCAAATGGCAAGATACCGAATACGCCACCAACAGCACGTCGATTCTAGTCGCTACAACAAGCGACGCAGTGACACACTTTATCATCCCGGTGACAAAGTGTGGATATGGATACCAGTGCGCCGCCGCGGACTCTCTGAAAAGCTTCTTTGCCGATACTTCGGCCCTTATGAAGTAGTCAACCGTATCAGCAACGTCACATATGAAGTTAGATCTGCTGGACACGTGAGTTCAAGACGCCGAAATCCCACGGAAGTGGTCCACGTAGTCCGCATGAAGCCCTATCATGACAGATCATCGAAAAACGAGTGAGAGTGCGCGTGTATCTTTTCACTATCTTAAGCATCGGGACGATGCGTCTGAGGAGGGGGGCAATGCTGCGACAGGTTCGCCACATTCAAGTAGCCCGCCACAATCATCGTCACCAGCACCAGCAAGACCCGGCTCGGCTGGCATGCGCCACGCGTTCGGACGTTCCAACAACGAGGAAGAGGAAGATAGTCGGATCTGTGCCACTCGGCTACTCGAACTTGACGACCATAGTTTTTTAGAATCGTGGGCACAAGTTCGCCCTAATAAAGACGCTTCTTTTTTAACCTGTCGGCGTCAGCATCGCTACAGTATGTATGTATGTATGTATGTATGTATGTATGTATGTATGTATGTATGTATGTATGTATGTATGTATGTATGTATGTATGTATGTATGTATGTATGTATGTATGTATGTATGTATGTATGTATGTATGTATGTATGTATGTATGTATGTATGTATGTATGTATGTATGTATGTATGTATGTATGTATGTATGTTATGTATTGATATGCGGGGCTTAACGCCCCAAAACCACCATGATTATGAGAGACGCCGTAGCGGAGGGCTCCAGAAATTTTGAGCACCTGGGGTTCTTTAACGTGCACTCAAATCTGTGCACACGGGCCTAAAACATTTCCGCCTTCATCGGAAATGCAGCCGCCGCAGCCGGGATTCAATCCCATGACCTGCGCGTCAGCAGCCAAGTACCTTAGCCACTAGACCACCGCGGCGGGGCAGCACCCATGTAGACGCCACCGTCCACGCTTCAATCCAAACTCACGCTTACTACTCGCCCACTATCTTCACAGCTATAAATAAATGGCGACCTCAGCTATCACTTCGAGTCACCTCACGCTAAGGAGAAAGTATCAGGTATGCTCTGTCTTTATTGCTGAGATTAGTCGTGTTTATTTAGCCATGCGTGCTAAGCCTCATCCGCGATAATTTGATAATGAGTCTTGAAAACACGGCAAAATGCCGACAAGTACATTGCTCTCGAAGCTTCAGAACGTAAATAGAAAGCAAATAAATGGGTTGCTTGCGTAGTTACGGGCCGCAAAGCGCAGAACGACGACGTGATAAGTTTGAGGCGTAAGGAAACTACAATCACAAGTGCCACCATGTTGATTTTTTCGGCGCTGCCGTCTGTTCGCCTTTACTCCCGTGTGCAGACGACGCGGTAGGGAGATTCCATAGAGGAAGTTGTTTTTTCCTTCTTCCATGAGAGACCCTCACGGTGTGGTGGTGCCATCTAAATTGAATTTAACAAAGCGGATGCGAAAAATCATCTATTGTTCATAAGAAAAAAAAAATTCCAAGGCACCCGACCTGGGATTCAAACCAGCGGCCCCTCACAGCGTGCCGCGTTAACCGCTCAGCCACACGGCCTGCGTACGCCGGAACAATAACGCCAGGCTATTTATAGACACCATTTACCGCTAGCGGTACACACATGTCACAGTAGTTTGATCGTATTTTCTATTATTCAACGTCCTTACATTTTGTTTCACTTTCAAAACTGCCCTTGAGACCCATTCGTGATGTGGAACAAAACACGCCTGTTTGTCTCTCAAAAGTACTTATGAACTACTTATGGAAATAACAGTACTGTAATGCGTGAGAAACCTTTAAAGGGGTCGTGCCCTTTAAAGGTTTTTTTGCAGCCTGCGCGCTCTTTGCTGCAAGTGTTTCTTATCGCTTTATAAAAAGCATGATACACGCACCAAGATTATTTTTTTTCGTTAAAAAATATCGCCTTTCTAATGAAGACCATTTTCGGTTTCAGTTTCTGGGCGTAGAATTGGGCTGTGTCAGTCGCCTAATGGCATTCGCAGCGAATGACATTACAGGTGCCGTGTGACAGGGGTAACACCGATCGTATGAACATATCCCGTGCTGCCATGCCTACGAAGCGACGAGAACGAAGTGGACGCAGTCACGTGAAGGCGAGCTCGTCCCGGACACAATCACCGGACAGGCGACTGGAGAGCGGTGACCTTGAGCAGAGACAGGAGAAGCGTATACACTGGCAACACTGGTGCACACGCCGGCGGCCGTCGGACAAAACTAGAGCTTTAGGAACAAGCTCATTAAAAAAAACAACGCCAGCTTCTATGGAAGACTATTTTGCGAAGGAGAATGAAGGTACGCTTTTCTTAAAGACATACCGCAACCATAAAAACTGTAAGGGCCTGATTTGCTAGACCCATGACAATGAGCACATACTAAAATGCAAGTGTACTTATCAGCAATAATATCTTGTAAAATCAGGCAATCGTCGGGAGAGGCATTCTTGACGTTGTCTTGGAGAGTACCGAAATTCGTTCATTTTAGTTAAAAAAATGTTTTCGAATGTTTCAGCAAAAAGTAGGGCTATCGATTTATAAATATAAGGGGATTTTTTTCGCGTCACAGAGGTGTGTTTCTATCACTAGCGGCTGTATGACACCGGAGTACATGAGATCAACTTCTTTATATTGAACGATCGTCCTCTCTTTTTTGTGTGTGTGTGTCTGTGGTACCTTTAAGAAGCTCTCGCGTACTCGCAGACTGTATAGGATTTAACTAGTACCAGTGGTTGTGTCCTCAAGTTGCGTGCCTCTTGCACGATTTGCACTTCTCAGGTATATGTGTTTTCTATTTTGCTAAATTATGCAGGAAGCAGTTCACTAAGCGCTTGCGCCGTCAATGAAGCTGATGAATGGTCTTTCGGGGATGATAAAGAGTTGTTCCCGGTGTTCACGCTTTCTTCCCTCTGTCGTGCGTCGTTTTGCGGCATTCTGTTCTTCATTTCAAAGCTGCGCTCAAAGGTTCAGTGCTGTTAATTTTGCGTGATCTGTCTTCTTGCGATTCGTTTTTTTTGTGTGTGTGGCGCTTTCCATATTTTTGTTTCTTATAGTGTTCTTTCCCCAAATGCTGGGCCATCAACCACAATCGGCAGCTTATTTTTCAATATATAAAAGAATAATAACTCGTGTTTTCTTAATTTTCATCAACTAAAGTTCTGTGGGGAAAAAGGAAAACAGACAGTATCTTTGCGGTTCTTGCACGAGGATTGAGAATTCCTTCATATAACCAACGCGTGACACGACAGCATAAAATAAACATAAAATAAACAAACATAGGAGCGAACACCTTTTTAAAAATTACTGATACATCTTACTGAAATTCCGTGCGGACGAAGCAAGGACATTCGTAAGATACTTTGGAGGTGCCACACAGTCCCTCCGGCCAGCCGTAGATTTTGAAATGCCAGTAAAGAGTACTTTCCAGAAGTGGGCGCGCGCCCCCTACGGCGGCTGCAAAGCGTGACGGGAAGCCGGAGCGCCGGCGGAGTGTCGCCTGCTCGCGGAAGCGTTGGCTCACCCCGTTGCCCGCAGCGCGTAGGAAAGCATCGTTGCGGGAATATCGCGCGTTGATAACCCTGCTTCAATCTGCACTCACAGAAGAGGCACCACCCAGAGCAACATGCAGTCAGAAAACACTAGTATCCTTGACTTATAAATGACCCCGTTGAAAATACTCATGTACCCGCGAAAAGGCCCGTTGAATTGGAATCTTTTCTCGGCTTTCGCGGCGAGTCCCCTGTGCTTCGTTGATCGTATTTACCCGTAGCAGAATCTTTCCTCGTTTGTTTTATTGTCAGCATGACCAAACAATTTCATTATTAGTTCTTTACGTCGGGCACTATCCCCCGTGATATGCTTGCACGCAGTACACAGTGCAAGACCGCGCATTTCGCGAATGATAATCAATGTCAAAATGCCACCCTAATAAATGGGTTCGAGCCACAATATGCTGCGTATACTTGAATGCTAATTGCCTGCTTCAAATGCTGCGTGTGAGAAACTTTGCGCCTTGGAGGCCGAGAGTAGTAAAAAAAGAAAAAACCCCAGCTACCAGCACGCCAACAGAGCGAATACTTGGCATGCAGTATTTGTTTTCAAACACCGTAAAACATGCTGTCTCTGTCTAGTTCCTGTTTCCACGACTGTGAGTTGGAAATTAACTCAAGAATTTTGGATCTGACTGCGCGAAAGGTCGTGACTAGTTAAAAATTGGAAGAAATATATAACGAAATGAGCGTCAGTGTGCATAATTTGCACAGTATTCTATTTTACTGTTTGAGCTCCCGTGATATCTTGTTTCAATGAAGTTTATGACGAGGATAATTTATTAATTGTCCTTTGAATAGATGCATCTCCAAGCTGCCGAAAACATACAAGCCTTCCTGTCACCTTTGTCATAAGGTCGCATGGACAAAACATCTCAAGGACTCGTTACAGGCGTATTCAAAAGGAAAAATTTCCGCAGCATGAACATTCTTGTGGTGCTCATAAACACTCAGTATCTGGGCACAGTATTGATATGTGGGGTTTAACGTCCCAAAACCACCATATGATTATGAAGCGCCGTATAGTGGAGGGCTCCGAAAATCTCGACCACCTGGGGTTCTTTAACGTGCACCCAAATCTGAGCATACGGGCCTACAGCATTTTCACCTCCATCGGAAATGCAGGCGCCGCAGCCGGGATTCGATCCCGCGACCTGCGGGTCAGCAGCCGAGTACCTTAGCCACTAGACAACCGCGGCGAGGCATCTGGGCACGGTATGTTTGAGCCATAACACGTTGATAAGTAATGCTGTGGAAGGCTGTTAATGGTGACACTGACTTTAACATCAATGCTGAAAGCCTAATTCAGTGTGGGAAAGGTATGTAAGGCCACAGCAGCACTTACATCAGCTGGCAAAGTAAAAGAAACTGACAGCGAGTGAATCTTTTATTGATAATAATGAAACTACAACCGGTACTATTTACCTTGACACAGGGAAGCAAAAAAAAAAGATGCACAAAGCCATAAGTGAGGCTTCTAGGTTTCTGGTCAATAACAAGCAGATCCAATGAAGTAAACAGAAAAAGAAATACTACGTAACAGTCCAATAAAAAAAAAAACCTCGCAGGGCGACCTGAAAGCGACAGCCACCTGGCTTCTTTTTGTTTATAGTCAATTTACTGGTTCTTCGCCCCCCCTCCACGCCCTTTCCGAAGGTTTTCTGCACTTATAGTGGCTTTGCACAGCTTCTATGACGGGAGGCATCCCAAACTTTCAGCACTTCGGCTGGTTCTGCTCGGCCTCCATGATTGGTGGGCCGATCACAGAGCAGTGCAAAGCAACGATGTCATGTGATGACGTAATCATGGGACCGTCATTATGACCTTGGACATTCTCGTGATCCGTGGTGTCACGATGACGTGCTATATGGTGAAGCCATCACACAATGATTTTTGCATCAGTCCTGTTGACGTCGCTGCTGCGGGCGCCAAAGCCACCGACGGTCATTATTTTTTTTAGACGGAAATCCGCGTCGGCAGCGTCGAGTGATCGAAAAAATCGTCACGTGATGACGACAACATATATGACGTCAGACATCGCCACAAATTGACATTTTCAAAATATTACGTGACTTCAGGTGACACGTCATCGCATCGTATCCGAGCATGGTCAAATGTGGTCTAATCATAGAGGCAACGCAAAATCAGTTTTTCACTGCCTTCAATTTTGGAGGCAGCGTACACTTCATTAGATACAGCAACTTCTCAAAGGGCACGTGGTGTGAATGAATGGTGGCGGGCAGTGGCGTCGGCCGGGGGGGTGCAAAAGGGGTACTGGTTCCCTTCAAGCCACACCAGCACTTGCCCAAGCTACACAAGTGATCTCCCCCAGCCTCGATGTAAGACGGGTTTGTACCCACGGCAAAATCCTCCTGACAGTCATAGATTGGCGGGGTAGGCGGGGTAGGATCACTACATCGACTTAGAAAAAAAAAAGAAGGTGGCATCCGCCATCGAATCGTCCTAAGTGGAGAGCACCCTGTGAGTTTTTGATGAGGCATCTAAATCTTCCGCCTTAATAAATTTGCGAAGTTAATTACACCGTATGCTTCAGGTGTAAAATACCAGCCTCTTAATCACAGAGTGAGGACATAGCCATCTTAACAAAGCTCTAACTTAACTGCAGCATCGCAAAAATCGAAGCCATGAAGTAGCATCAAGCAATGAACGAATAATATAATATTTTCGGGGTATAACGTCTCAAAACCAATATATGACTATGAGACGCCGTAGTGGAAGGCTTCGAAAATTTCGACCACCTGGGGCTCTTTAACGTGCATCCAAATCTGAGCACACGGGCCTACAGCATTTTCGCATCCATCGAAAATGCGGCCGTCGCGGCCGGGATTAGATCCCGTGACCTGCGGATCAGCAGCCGAGTGACTTTGCCACTAGACCAGTGTGGCGCGTAGGCAATGAACAAAACGTCCGGTTACTTTCACGTATTCATATCCAAGAACAGAGCAAGTGTGTCCGCCGTTCTCTCTATTCGGCATGCTAAATGATGATTCCGGTTATTTGCGTCAAAGAACACAGTGTAGTATGCGTGAATGAAATTCAGAGCGGTCAGAACGTGGCGTTTCTTCACAATAGCAGTTCCTTACGCCATCCAAAACCCCTGACGGCGCGCGATGAAAACACGCGAACGCGGGAAAGCGTCGTCTGCTCTGGCCGTCGGCGCTCCACTCTCCCATAATGCCCCAGCGCCGATTCACCAGGGGAAGGCGCGGCGCTCTGATTTCTGAAAAGGTCCGGTCAGCCGGAATGGATATCTGTGCGCCACACATCTCTTCCGGCCAGCCGGTATAAAAAAAAAAAATTGCCCGCAGCTTCCCTCGGGGGAACACTGAGGAGGATGCGGAAGCGGTTCCGCCAACAGTTTGGCCGGCGCTGGTCGGCCAAACTGTTGGACGTCGATCAGGGACGTTGATCATTCTGTTTGTGGATTCGTTGGCATTCATTTCAAGGCGACTTCGAACGTCGACGCGCCGTACAAACCAACGGACGAGCGGCAACTGAGCGAGCGAGCGCCGACCTTGAGTATATATACAGCGCGACGGCGCATGCGCTGTCAGCTGTCGAATGTTCTCGAAGGAGAAGCGCGCGCGCGGCACAGATGGCGACGGCGCGACGGCGCATGCGCTGTCAGCTGTCGAATGTTCTCGAAGGAGAAGCGCGCGCGGCACAGATGGTGGGCGACGGCGCGACAGCGCATGCGCGCGCGTCAGCTGTCGAATGTTCGAGAAGCGGTGCGGACGGCGCACTACAAGGCGCGAGTATAAGATGCTTCCGCATCTAAAACTTTGCGCTCCGGAGGTCCAGAGTAAAAATTGCTCCGAATAAGGGGGACGCTATGACAGGCATTTTACTCCAATCTGGGAGTAATTGTTTTACAGTGATATGCTAAAAAACGCCAAAAATGGCTTTCTATATTGGGCAATTACGATTACACGGTTCCCAAAGGCTTCGCTGCGCACAAAGTTGAGAATGTGTGTGAATATGCCCACGTAATTTTTTTTTGCCTATTTACTGATCCTAGTCCATAACCTTTCGGAATGAAAGCGGCGGTGACAAGCAATCACAGTTTTGAAGATCGACGATCGTCACTTGGACTTCAATAACAGCCTTTTCTTTGTCTGAAAATATCATCAGCGACGACGCGATGCTATACCTGTCCATCAACGAACGAGTGAACCACTGGGCAACGTGCACCTGCAGTGGGGTTGAGGAAAGCGTGTTCGGAGTGGCGCGCGGTGTCGTCAGAGGATCCACTTTTTCCGCACCGCTGCATGACCGCCGCCCCGTAGAGTTCGGCACACACTTGTGGTTGCCACATTGATTGGACGGGCGAGCGCGATGCAACAGTGCTCGGACGTGCGCGAAAGAGTTTGGGGCAGAATTCGAAATGTGCCGACCCGAAGGGCTGGCTTTTTGTTAGAAACACACGCCCTGGCACCACTAGGGTCCATCGTTTCATGGCTGGAATGATGGCGCCTGCAGCAGTCACGTGCAATATGGTCGATAACGCACTGAAAGCGTACTCCAGTGGAACATTTATCCGTATACATTCTCGCGTAGTGTATATCACACACTCGCCCGAAATTTGTATTTCATACAGACAGACTGCGTCTCAGGCACTCCGCAGTACGGGCCATCGCGAATTGCCGTTGCAGGTGATTTCGACGATTGCTGATAGTTTGATATTTCAAGTCGTGTTTAAATGACTTGCTCTGCACTTGATCAACACACCCGTAATGAATGTGACTATACAGGGTGTTTAAAAAAAATGTGTCCAATATTCTTTTCTTTAAAAACTCACAGAAATGAGGTATCTGCGCGCTACTTGAGGCGTTGCCTTTCCTGTGGTATAAGGGATCTTCAGATGGGTACAAACATCATTTACGGCAGTTTTATAGGAATTCCCACAATTAACTCGTTTGGCCCGCCACGGTGGTCTGGTGGCTAAGGTACTCGGCTGCTGACCCGCAGGTCGCGGGATCGAATCTCGGCTGTGGCGGCTGCATTTCCAATGGAAGCGGAAATGCTGTAGGCACGTGTACTTAGATTTGGGTGCACGTTAGAGAACCCCAGGCGGTCGAAGTTTCCGGAGCCCTCCACTACGGCGTCTCTCATAATCATATGGTGGTTTTGGGACGTTAAACCCCACATATCAATCAATTAACTCTTTAACCAGTGGTGATAGCCGGTCGAGTCAAATAGGCGAATTCAAGCCCTTCCTACAAATTGTCCATATCTACTTTGAAATTTTGGAAAAGCAGCCACTGGTAATCACCACGGAGCGATGCAATGAGCCTAATTTAGCTAGGGAAACCAAAACCGACAAAACAAACAGCGCATCCATCATTCACTTGGACAACAACCTCAGTGACATTGTTTCCGTCACCGTTATCAACCGTCAATTTAGACACTTGGCTTCGAGGCCGCTTATCGACGCTCGCTTGTTCTTCTTCCCCCAATGCGAGGGATACAGTGTCGTCATTGAGGATGTTGTCGAAGTGAATGGTAGATGCGTTTTTTGGTGCGTCAGTTTCGGTTTCTCCAGCTAAATTGGCCATATTGCATTACTCTGCGGTGATGGCTGGCAACGCCACTGACAGCTTGGTGTTATAATCAGCGCCGTGTTACCACGTAATTTACACGATACCATTAACTCTGTTCACTCGTTATATTTTCGCATTGGTAAGAGCGTCGATTCATGACAGGGGAATTTTAAAAGCGGAGCTTCCACAGCGAACGAAAAACCATGATTAAAAAAAATGTCATCTGTACAGAGCAGGACCCCTTTTGGTCAGTAAACATTTTCATTCATTTTTTATTCCAAGCACAGCATCCTCATAAATCGCGTCGAATGATTGGCAATGTGATACATGATCACATAGCTGCGATGTAAGCTTGTTCACTAAATTCGCATCAACTTTTATCGTCACGTCTATCGTGCCCAGTAGAGAGACAGAGCGTTCAAAGATAACACAAGAACAATGGCAACCTCAAATTATCTATTCATACAGAACCTGTATAGATTACGAGAAGGCGTTTGATTCAGTAGAAATATCAGCCGTCATGCAGACACTGCGGAATCAGGGCGTAGATGAAATATATATAAACATTCTGGAAGAAATCTACAGGGGATCAACTGCTACCATAGTGCTTCATAAAGAAAGCAACAGAATACCAATAAAGAAGGGTGTAAGGCAGGGGGACACAATCTCCCCAATGCTATTCACTGCGTGCTTACAGGACGTTTTCAGAAGCCTAGAATGGGAACAGTTAGGGATAAGAGTTAATGGAGAGTACCTCAGTAACCTGCGCTTCGCCGATGACATTGCATTGCTGAGTAACTCAGGGGACGAATTGCAACTCATGATTACGGAGTTAGACAAGGAGAGCAGAAAGGTGGGTCTTAAAATTAATTTGCAGAAAACGAAAGTAATGTACAACAACCTCGGAAAGGAGCAGCACTTTGCGATAGGTAATAGTGCACTTGAAGTTGTAAAAGACTATGTCTACTTAGGGCAGGTAATAACCGCAGAGCCTAACCACGAGATTGAAGTAACAAGAAGAATAAGAATGGGGTGGAGCACATTCGGCAGGCACTCTCAAATTATGACAAGTAGATTGCCACTGTCCCTCAAGAGGAAGGTATATAACAACTGTATCTTGCCGGTACTTAGCTACGGAGCAGAAACCTGGAGACTCACAAAGAGGGTTCAACTTAAATTGAGGACGACGCAGCGAGCGATGGAAAGAAAAATGGTAGGTGTAACCTTAAGAGACAAGAAGAGAGCAGAGTGGATTAGGGGACAAACGGGAGTTAAGGATATCATAGCTGCAATAAAGAAGAGGAAATGGACATGGGCCGGGCATGTAGCACGTAGACAGGATAACCGCTGGTCATTAAGGGTCACCAACTGGATTCCCAGAGAAGGGAAGCGGGGTAGGGGGAGACAGAAGGTTAGGTGGGCAGATGAGATTAAGAAGTTTGCGGGTATAAATTGGCAACAGCAAGCACAGGACCGGGTTAACTGGCGGAACATGGGAGAGGCCTTTGTCCTGCAGTGGACGTAGACAGGCTGATGATGATGATGATGATGACAGAACCTGTGCGCGTTTATTAACGACGGAAAACCCCCGATAGTGTGATGTTAAAGACAACCGCACACAAATAGCTTCGATACTGCCAAATACAGTCATACTGAAAGACTTTTACGCCGGGGTGCACTAAGAATTCACCAACGTCATTTTCCTCACAAAACTGGCGCCAATAAAAGGACAATCTGGCAGGTAAACTTTAGCAATGTTTTGGCTACGTCGACCAACCGTGCAACTAGACTTCCTACTGCGTGGCTTCAAAGCACTCAAACCAGGCTCGCCTACCAGAACGCCTCGAAATGAAGCCGGATCCGCGGTGACAACACGCCGTATGAGTCTTCCGCTCGTGACAGCGATGTTGCCACCATCTATGGAGGCGGAGCAACAAAGAGCAACGCCGAAGCGCTACGGCTGCGTCTCGGTGTTATGCGGCAGTCGTGATTGCGTCAGACAAACGACAAGCGCGTACATACGCATATACACGCCAGCGAGGAAGCGCTGCGTTTCCACGCGTTCGAGGCGTACATGCCAAAGACACCAATAATAATAATAGAATAACATAAAAATTATGTGGCGTTTTACACACCAAAACCACGGTATGGTTAAAAAGCACGCCGTAGTACGTGGAACGCCGGAAATTTTGACGATCTGTGGCTCTTTTAAGTGAACTGGCATCGCACAGTACATGGGCCTCTACCATTCGGCATCTGATCGAAATGACACTGCCGCGGCCGAGATGAGCCCCACGACGTGCGGGTGAGCAGCAAAGCACCCTAACCACGACAAAAAAAAAAAAGACACGTAGAAGTGGGGCGAAAAATGCTCGGCGGAGATGCGGCGGTCGGCGTCAAAACGCGTGCATTCGTGTAGAAAGCTGTCAGACCGGCGCATTGGAACCACACCGTTTGCGGTCATTTCCTTGGAGGGCTGAAACTACTTCGAGGGGAACTGTCTTTCACTTTCGTGTTACGAACCAATGCTATGAAACGGTTTCCGAATATGAAATGGGACATCATATTGCCACATTTTTATAGCGGCATATGTCTCTACGAATCTGGCTCGAGGCGTGTTTTAAAACAAAAACTGGGCTTCTTTAGGTTAGATAGTCTATGCACTTATGCCCCGCCGCGGTGGTCTAGTGGCTAAGGTACTCGGCTGCTGACCCGCAGGTTGCGCGATCGAATCCCGGCTTCGGCGGCTGCATTTCCGATGGAGGCGGAAATGCTGTAGGCCCGTGTGCTCAGATTTGGGTGCACGTTAAAGAACCCGAGGTGGTCAAAATTTCCGGAGCCCTCCACTACGGCGTCTCTCATAATCATATGGTGGTTTTGAGACGTTAAACTCCACACATTAAGTCCATGCACTTATATAGTCAGTGGCGTAAAACAGGACTTTAAGTGATAGTACACAATTACAAGGAAAGCACTTCCTGGAGCTTTCGGGAGCACGGTAAAAAACAGGTGCACCGGAAACAGTCCTCAAGAATACGCGTTTTCCATACCAAAACAACCGCCATTACAGCTCACCGGAAGTGACGCCAACCTCTGCGTGACCCCGAACGGACGCTCCTCCTCGTTGCTTCACACGGATCACGCTGCTGACAGCTGCACTTCCACAATGTTTTCGCCTTTATACGATATGGGTAAAAAGTACCACTGGGACAGCTACACGGTCCGTAATTGCCGGCATATTCACCTTATCGCTGCAGCTGCGCGCGACGCACCGATAGCGGTGCCACTCACAGTCTGGCACGGGGCAATTTTGAACGCCGCTAACGGATGATTCGCGCAGCTGCAAGCGACATTGCGGCAAATCATTTTCGTTGACATAGACCACTCCTGGGGTCTTTATTCGTTTTTTTTCAGAAGCACAAGCGAAATGATGTTAGTCTTCCAGCTTCACCCCCGTATTCTGAAATAATCCCCGTATTCCAAAACGTCCCTTAACTCAAAGTTTCACCTTCACTTGAGAAATATGATGGGAGCGCCTTCTTTAGGCACGGCAAGTCACTGCATATCAGCCATAATCTGCTGCGATTCTTGAGTAGCGAAGGATTATTTTCAGCCGAGCAGCGGCGCAGTGCTCAACTCTGTCAAGTGAAAGGTGAAAGTCTAGTCGAGGAGCGTTTCTGAATACGGGGGTAAGCCTCGCTACTCCAGCCTTTCCTAGAGCGAACTGATCACAGCGCCACCACTCCAACTGAAAATGACTCTACGGTTACCCTAACAAAATGCTGCCGGCTAACACCTATATGCAGTAATCACTTTTGCCGAAAGGTGGATCTGCCATCGCTACTCTAGCGTAAAGTTGAAGCGCCAAGTGACGGGGGGTCAGGCACCGAACCACTCTGCCCGAACAGTAGCTCTCTCACCTCCCAAACGAACGGCGGCCGACGATGCGTTCGTCGTAGTGCATCCTCGCGAGCAGAAGCACATGCCAGCACGCGCTGCGGCAGACTGAGCGCCTATCGCTCGTGCCGCGTCTCGCCGTTTATGGCGGCGCTATTCGCGCGCGCACCGTGCCCTCAAGCAGCTGCCCCTTATCTCGATGACGAGGCGCAAACACCCGACACGGCGGCTCAGTGCTGTCGGCCATTCCGCCGCAGCGCACCGTTGCAGCGGGATCTGCCTCCGCAGCAGATCCGCGCCCTAAATGAGGAGGGTCAGCACGCTTTATAGCGAGAAAAGATACACACGCGGAGAACTTGTCACTTAACACATAGAATTTCCCAAAATTAACTAGAGGGCACTCTGGCACTGCGATCGTTCAGCGACCATGGGAATGATGGGTAGTACAAACATATGCCTAGTCTTCGTACTTGCGGGCGGCGAATCGTACTTGCGGCTTCGTTTATTGCTGTGTTTCGATTTTGTTTTGAAGGAAAAAACAAACCCTTTTCAACTTAGTGACTTGATTAGAAATGGTAAGCCTAAAAGAATAAGGTTGTGAAACGCAAACGGTGAACATTTGCTGATTTTTTGTTTCGTGAGAAAACAGCTCCAAGCCGCACAAACACACACGGAGCCAGAAGCAGGCCAAAAGTACGCAAATTAGACCAATGTGTGTACTACCCATCATTCCCATGTTCGCTGAAGCGCCGTGTGTTGCAGCTCCCATAGACACTAGCGCCAGAGTTCCCTCTAGTAAGTATTGTGGGAAACTCTATGACTTAACAGAATAGCTTTGCTGTAGAAAAAGAGCCTGCGTTGCTTCGATTTACTGCGGGCCTGACCAGACCTAGACAACCACAAGGCGGACAGACTTACCCCCATATTCACAAACGCTCATCCACTCGACTTTCACCCTTCACTTGACAGAGTTGCGCACTGCGCCACTGCTCGGCTGAGAATGACGGTGAGCCACTGAAGAATAGCAGCAAATTGTCACTGATATGCAGTGACTTTCCCTGCCTAGAGATGGCGCTCCCATCGGCTTTCTCAAACTCACTTTTTAAGGAAAAAATTAATAAATATAGTTTTGAGTTCATCAAGTATTACAGCTTGGTGGCGCTAGCCACCGCCCGATCTAAAGGGTACAGCCATATCCATCCATCCATCCATCCATCCATCCATCCATCCATCCATCAAGTGAAGGTGGAGTGTTGAGTGAAGGGCGTTCTAGAATATGGCGGTAAGAGTTGCACTTTTATAAGCCATTCGCCTATCGAATAAGTATCTTCTGCTTTATTTGACAAAGTGCTTGTGATGTCTCCCGGAGAGAGGCTTCAAATATACTTCGCGTCTCAAGAATAAAACTTGACATTTAAAGTTATATTACACTGCAACTATGCGTACCACCCCACGACGCTTTCCTTCAAACTGTTCCACAACACTGTAATAATGCTTTGTGGAGGCGCCACCGAGGATGACGGATAAAAGAGGCAAACCCATTGCACAAGTGAGTAACAACTTTATTAATCGAAGGGGTGAGGGGTAAAGGAGGCTAAGCCACGAAGGCTGCCAGGCTGTGCTTCTCGATGACTTCTTCCGCTCGTTTCAGGACCCGTGTCTGGATGTCTATGTCGTTGCTGGAGAGAAGGGCCTCCCATTGTCCCTCGGTGGGGGGTGAGCAAAGGAGGTCGGCGGGCGGGGGATCCTCCGGGCAGCCCCAGAGGATGTCACAAGGCCCGCTGCCGGAGTCATGCACACGGCTTACATTTGCGCACGCGCGACGTATACAGCGCTCGTAAGCCGGCGAGCCGCCGCTTCGGGCACGACACGCCCTGAATCGCGCACGCCACCAGCTGATCGACGGTATCTACTTTTCCAAAGGATCGAACTGTGCAGACACGTGTGAGCCATTACGCAAATGGGCGCACTCGGTTCCTTCTCCTGCGGAGATGCGCGTGCGTCGAAAAAAATGTGTTCATAAATTTTGCGGATGTATGTGGGCACTAGCGTTAACGAATCTCTCACATGGAGGCGAGCAAACATAATTTGGCGTGTAGGGAGGTGCACTCTTACGTTGGCTTTACTCGTTGGCCGTGTAAAAGAGAATAGTATTAGTAACCGTCGGCTCTAGATTTATCATGTAAAAAGTCATTAAAACACTATTTTAGACGTAAGTATATATGCAAAGACACTACTAGACTTCAATATATATAGAAAAATGAGGTCACGCATAAGAACAAAAAAAAAAACAGGAAGCCTTTGGAAAAGCAAACTTTATACGAGAAAACGAAAACCGCAAAGCAAACATTAGTGGCACCCGATTAGATTTATCCGATGCAGTTTAATGGGTTCGTTGCTCACCATGGCATCTTAGCAGTTAATACGTCGCGCTGTTACGATTGAGGGCGCGGGTTCGATTCCCGGCTGTGGGAGCTCTGTTTTGCAAGGTGTCTACCAATTAAACTTTTCCTAATTTCCTGACTGTTGCAGGTTTTTAATGATAATTCTATTACTGGTACGTGTAAAAACTCTGCGCATTGAAGACAAACCCTCCAGCGGTTAAAAAAAAAAATGCCTGGGCTGCTACAGAAAAAAAATTCCACTTTTGTGCACATTTCTTTACTAGAAAACCATACCATTTAAAGTTGCCTTTCCGTCAGACGCGATGGCCGCAGCTGGCTTAGCAGGCTCACTTTCAGCACTCCTGCTTGGCATGCACAGCCGGCGCACATTTCACTCGTCGCGGTACCAGAACACGGTAAGTAGGGTTCCGCGTTAAAAATACGCAGATGTTCGTCTGAGAAGCACTTCGTGACAAGCTCACGTCAATTAGGCATTTCTTGCTCACAGCGCGACTGTAGACAGCAGTGATGCCCATATTGATGAGTGTTCTGGCATGCTGCGCACCGAGCCTTCCTGGCGCCGTTCGGCACCGCTCTAATACATAACGTACGCGTGCTCAGATATTTACGCGTTCATCCAATCAGAGGTAAATGAACGCTTCTTCGCGGAAGGCATTGCGACTGATTCGCAAGAAGAATGGCAATATACCTGACGCCTAGGCAGCTCAGGATATGGATTGGATTATATGGGCTCTGATCCGACAAAGATCATAGGATTTACTTTGTTGGGTGCACGTTAAAGAACCCCAGGTGGTCTAAATTTCTGGAGCCCTCCACTACGGCGTCTCTTATAATCATATGGTGGTTTTGCGACATTAAACCCCACATATCAATCAATCAATTAATCAAAAGAATTTATATATATTACTTTGTTGATTTATGTCGCCATGTAAACTGCGCACCCCCGAAAATACACTGTTCAGTAAAAAAAATGATATATTTACCACTAGCGTATCCTGTGGACCTATTGCGGAGACAACGAGCAATGACAACGTCCGAAAAAACGGGTTCATACTGCGAGACTTATTATTATTATTATTTTTCACATGATGAGCATGCACACCCATCTTTGCATTTTATTTCTCTGGGCTCTGACGCTTGTGGCGCAACGCAAGTCCTCCTAGGCATGTAATCAAAGCTGGAAGTTGCGCCACAGTCGGCGACGCCGCCCCATGGCTGCACGAGGAGGCAACAGCTTCGTCATTCGTACAAATATGTGTAGCTGGATGTGAGCATTAAATTGCTCGTTTTATTTAGCATTTTTTAGCGAACTTTGGAGACTTTGAGCGTATCCATCCATCCATCCATCCATCCATCCATCCATCCGTCCGTCCGTCCGTCCGTCCGTCCGTCCGTCCGTCCGTCCGTCCGTCCGTCCGTCCGTCCGTCCGTCCGTCCGTCCATCCATCCATCCATCCATCCATCCATCCATCCATCCATCCGACCGTCCGTCCGTCCGTCCGTCCATCCATCCATCCATCCATCCATCCATCCATCCATCCATCCATCCATCCATCCATCCATCCATCCATCCATCCATCCATCCATCTGTCTATCTACCCGCCTACGACATTTAGCTCTCCTGGCCGTTGCAATGATGGAATCTATACCACATTTTTATGGCATAACATGACCGTATTACGACCGTAAGGCATAACATGAATATCATGACATGTATGTCATCAATGTCATGATTTGATTTGCATGTCATGGTCTTATTGCTTTGCGGTGGTCTCGTTCACATGACATATCGCAAAACTGGTATGGTACGACATGACCACATAGCGAACATAAGTGGCAGGCTCGAACGTGGAAATCATGACATGCATGTCATGTACGTCATGGCTACACGCCATACGCTTATGAGTCTATATGGCGTCACGTAGCACGTGAACTTTATTACGAGCTGGCAGCTGACCAACAGTCCCTCGCATACAGCCTAACGGCACCAAGTCTGCCAGTACGAGACCATCGTTAATGAATAAGGGAAAGAAGTGTATACCTGTATAAAAAAAGAGTGTACCACACTCGGCGCCATGGCTACAGGTGGCGCTGACTGGCACTCCCACGTTTAAATTCACATATAAACCCAATAAAGTGGCTGGAGGAATAGCCGCCGTGATACCTCAGTGGTAGAGCATCGAACGCGTTATTCGGAGGTCGTAAGGTTCGAATCCTGCTCACGGGAAGTTATTTTTTCACCCACTTTTCTTTCTTCTTATTTACTCTACACTGGTTATAATAACTTCCCCTATACATTCCTTGGCATTATTGTCTGTTAGATCTCATATATATATATATATATATATATATATATATATATATATATATATATATATATATATATATATATATATATATATATATACTGAGCGCGCCAGCGTTACGAGAAAGTTGTGTCAGAGCTGTTCCCTTATAAATATAGCAGCAGTTGCGTCGCGCATGGCATCGCGCCAACATATTCCTAGAACACCGCTCGATCAGCACAAATGCTCCAGACAATTATTATATCACCCCCAATGCATCGTTCTGGCCAACCTTATTCAGGCAAGCAGACTTGACAATGTGCTTAAAAACCCGCAATAAATACAGCGCAGATACGAATTGGCCTTTTATACTCTTTTTCCCCCTACAGGTTTCACATCCACATATGCGTATGTGTCCTCTATCGAATATTCCTTCTCTATCACCTTTTTTTTTTTTTCAAATACTACACAGTAGAACTCCTGAGAGCAGCGGCGAAGCGGTCTGGTCAGAATGTGTCGACCGATTTCCCCCGAAAACGCTTGAAGCTGCTACTGGCCACGGATCCGCTAACATTCCTCTTAAATGCAACAGAACCTTGGGTCATTCAGGATGCACTTCAAAGTTTTTGTTGCGGCAAGGGGCACTATAGCTGTACGACTACATCATCTCCCCTTTTCTCTCACACTATCACTTGCCCTCGCATTGAAAACATCACACGCTGATTCTAACTCCGGCCCAGAGCTTTACCGCCACCTGGGTGCACCTAATCTCAGCTCATCACTTTTTTTTTAGCTCACATCTTCCTGGCGGCATATCAAACCGCAAGTTGCTCGCCCGTCGTCGTCTTCGCTTAATGGTAAATTTTGATTTCACTGACCATAGTTGGTTAAAAGGCAAATTCCCAAAGATACATTCGAAAAACACTTCTCCTTCTTCCCCTTTTTTTTCAGTTTATATAGAAAGCGCTATACCCTAATTATAGCACCGGCAGACGCGGTCACCCGAGCAGTTCTCCAAAGCCCGATGCCACTCTCGGTACCAACGTCGTTGCTGCAACTCTTTTGACGTCCCTGGCAGGTCACGTGATTGTGAGCTTGCAAAAAACTGCAGGTAATTTTCCGTCACCGAGTGTAGCCTCTAATGCACACAACCTTTGTAATCGGCGTCGCTCAACTCAGAAGCGAAATTCCAAAGCACGCGTTTGTAACGTGCTTTGAGACACAACTTCGTAACTATTTCGACACTTGTAGAAAGATAGCCGTTTTCGTTACTCCCGTAACACTCACGGTAATTAATTGTGTTCTCTCTGAAGTTACGACAGCACGTTCTATACTTGCATCAACAAAATCTCGACAAGAAAAGCGCGCGTCTTGCGACAAGCCTCACGTCGCAAGCGCCGGGCGGTTTCCAAGAGACTGAGCCTTTATGTTTTTCTCTCTCGCCGTCAGCAAGCAGTGTACCCTGCTGAACTCGGGCAAAGTGTAGGTGCGTGGATCCCCGAAGCTTGTGCGAGACTGCGTTATCAGAGCGCTTGTGTTCGCTGGTTGTCGGGGCGAAGCTTCTTATCGGCGTGGCGTCATTGTTTACAGGCGAAGGACCTCGCCAAACGCGTGCACACGAGAGCTGCAGAAAGAAACATCACGCGTGGACACTCGGAAAAGACGATCGGCAAGGCTGACCTTCATCCCCGTATTCACAAACGCTCCTCGACTCGACTTTCACCCTTCACTTGACAGGGTCGAGCACTGCACCGCTGCTCGGCTGAAAATGACGCTGCGCTACACAAGAATAGCAGCAGATTATCACCGATATGCAGTGACTTGCCCTGCTTAGAGATGGCGCTCCTATCGGCTTTCTCGAGTGAAGGTGGAGCGTTGAGTGAAGGGGCGTTCTAGAGTACAGGGGTCAATCTCGTTTGCCCGGTCTTGTTCCACGGCGAAGAGAGACTTACAAAAAAAATGGCAGTGGCTTAGCTCAGCTATACCAGGATATACGTAGCGTTAGCAAAGGATCAGCTGATTATTCTTAGCTTTCCAGATGTCATGCTTACAGCTGTTCCAATGACACACACACGGTATACGTATTATGTGGCACATGTATATTTATTTTGTCGGGAAACTACTTCGGGATCCGATGAGTTAAGCTTCTCCGCTTTACTGCACCGTTGAGCAGCATTTGCACTCTCCTTCTCCATGGCTATACCACAGTGGCAAACGCCAGTCAGAGGCGCTATCAAGCGGCTCCAGCGCAGTGTCAGATGGCGACTGCACAGGGAAGGCGCGCGCGTCGGCGTCCATATGTCTACCAAGGCTATGACGGCACTCCTCTGGGAACACCAGCGGTGGCGAGTCGCGCGCGGCCGCGGCCGACTGCGAAGGAGGTGCCGGCCCCGGTGCGTGACACCAATGATGGCTGCGCAGCGCATCGAATTGCGCGCACACCGGCGGCGAGCCGCACGCGGCGGCGGCGGAGTATCATTGCGCATGCCGCAGACCAGTGCCACGCGAAATTGGCTCGGCGGGGCCAGTGTAGCTGACGCTACAAAAGAAAATAAAAACGCGCGCGTTCCCCACTGAGTCTTCCGGAGTGCGCAGGAGATCGACGCGGGAAAGCCCAACGTACAAAACTGGGCGAGAAACGGCTTCTTCAACCTTCTGCCCTTATTAGTATATCAAGAAGCAAGAGCAATGCCGCTCGCCAAGGCACGTCGTCCGTCACCATACCATGAAAAGCTGCGACGTGCTCGTGACTACCGCACCACGCCACTGTAGGTAGGCAGGCAAACGTGTTAAAAAGCGGCTGAAGGCAATGCGTCTCACATCAGCATTGCCACTGGTGGCTACTTTAATTGGCGAACTTGAGAGGCCCGCGGCGACCATAAAGTTAACAAAGCGACATGGAGAATTTTTGGCGGTTTTCGACTTGCGTCTCGACCGCGTTATGCATTCTTTTACTCAGTGTGTTCAAAACAGATGGACAACACTTTCTTCCGTTTTTCAGAGTTTTAGATCAACCAATAGAAGGCGGACTTTGAGCGCAATTCAGTACGTCTGTACTGTTTCACGAATGAATCTCTTGAATTCACCTAGATCCTGGCAGTTCTAGCGTACTGGTGCGTTCTCCACCAATCTCTCAGTAAACTTGAAATCAACGGACTGCTTCACGTGCCGCGAGCCTGTGGTGTTATTCTAATTAAGTTTCTTAGGTGCTTGAATAGCTATCAGCGTCTTTAAAGTGTTCCTTCCGAAGGGGGCTAGGTGACAGTTAGGCCGCGTGTTCCAACCACAGCTCCAACTGTCCTGAATAGCTTATCAACTTCACTGTTTTAGTATACCCCCGAATTTGATAGGTAGAGTTTAAATTTGTTGTTAACAAAATTTTCGGGCTGTTCAAGAGGTCGGCTTCTTTGCGTAGGCTTCAGAAACTGCATTTAGGAAAATGTGTAGCGTAAGCATGACCGCACATAAAGCGCAGTGCGGGCATCGGCGACGGTTACGCAGCACTTTCGAATTTATTTCCGTTGCTTTGTAATTAATTTGTTCGATTATAGGGCACATTATCGCCGTGCAAATAAATTCTCTTAAATCTGCAGGCAGGTCACGCACACCGTCCCTCTCTTGTTGTAGCGACTGCCTCGCCCTTGTTACAATTGGCACTGGAGCCAAGCGGAAAGGGGTGTTCGCGATTCTGCGAACAAGTTGCCGAAAGGACGCGGGCCTGCCGACAGCCGTCCAAATATGGCTACTGTCTTCCCAACCGGTATAAGCGAGGCTCATCTAGTGGCGACGCCGCAAAGCGTGCTACAAGACGACCGAAATCGTTTCGGTCGCGACTGCCTCCTCGAAGAAATGGCGGACCGCGCAAAATGGGGGGGGGGGGGCACAAAGCTAAACCATTTCCTCCAGACACGCGTGGCCCGTAAGGGAGTATTCGCCACAAGTGTTTGACAGTTTATATCTACAAAACAATGACGAGAACAGACATCAGTAACTTAAATAGAGCGTTAAGAAAAACCGACATCGACAGCGTTTATCCTACAAATGCAACGAATAAATATCAGGGTACCAACAGGAATAAAACCGAAAACTGCGTGGCGATCAAGTATTCTACCAGGACGTCTCAGCAGGTCTTGGAACTTCTTTGGAAAAAGGCCCTGCGCAGGCGTAATTTTGGCGAAACGGCAGTTGTGATAGCAGTACTGCCCATTTATTTGTATAAATATTACATACGTACTCCACGGTGATACAGGCGTCACGTCGGGTTAGCCTGAATCGTAGCTAATCGCCATCCACTAAAGTTGCTCTACGTTACGTAGCACCATGCAGGGTTACCATACTCGCAAGCAAAAGCTCCACATTTGAGCTTAGTGTTGGTGATGCCTATGTTGCTCTTGGCGTCGTTACGCAACTGCAAGCCACTGCTTATATAAGACATATGCGAGTGTTGAACATACATGTCTGCGCGTATATAGTATCTGCACATTTGTTCAGCGTCATTCTGCAACGATTCGCTCAACAACAAAAGATTTACACCACAGTCAACAGTAACCAGTGTTACACCACGCGCTTTGCATGACATCGACTCTCATTCTATGTGGGATTTACTGATTTTCTTTTTTAGTTAGAGAATATGCTGACCTTCTTTTCCAAGAGTGTGAGGCAAGCATCAGAATATGAATTAAGAGCAGTACAGTAGAGAAGCTTTGCGAGAGTTCCACCAGAGATAACACCCTAAAAAGGGCACTTTCCAACCGCAAGTGGCGAACTGCAAAAGTGTGCGTGTCACGTACAATCTTTCTATTCATATATACCCTAAAGGCCCATTAGAGCATTACATAGGGGAGTTTTAGTTGTACAATAAATTTGCAATTCAAAACATTGTTATTAAATAATATAATGAAAATGGTAAACAAAGTAGAATGCAGTTCCACATAGAAAAATGCAAACGGGGAAAAACTTGGTGACATCAATGAAAACTCATTTAAGAGGGACATGGCTATAGCGCGAAAAAGTATAAAAAATATACAGAAAATTGCCATCAAAAAATAAAATTCATTTACAATAAAGGAAGAGTAAAATTAATTACATACATGCAGATACAAATACGCATAAGTAGAAAAGTCACATCTCCAAGAAAATATTTAACTTGTTTGAAAAAGTGGCATGATGAACGATTGAAGCGATGCCCCCCGGCAGTGTGTTCCAGTGATGTATCGCTCGAAGTAATGGTGATTGATGGTAGATATTTGTGCGTGCAAAGCCAGGCTGCATTTTGAATTGGTGATCAATACGATTGGAAATATTAGGGAGTTTTAGAATACCGTTTGCAAGCGCTGCGGGCGTTGCGGACGTAGCGGGCGCCATATGAGGTTTAGAATAGCGTTTGCCCTGCCACAACGCACGATCGCAGCGACACCGTAGCCTCGAAACCAGAGCTTGCGTGTCACATGCGGGCCGCCATTACCGCACGCAATTTCGGATTTTTTGCGTGCGGTCCGCGAACGACGACTCGCGTTACGACGCATGCGCAGTGGCAGCGACCGCACCACAAGGGCTCGCGGTGCGCTATTCTAAAACTCCCTATTATGAGGTTCGTTTATGTGAGCTTCACGAAAGCAGGATTTACTATGATAAAATGTACGAAAATGTGACAACAGTGAGGTGAATCCTCCGTTCTACGCAGTAAATAGAGTAACGGTTAAAGCAATGAAAGGGTTTGAAGACTGCATATTGATGGAGGTTCGTTGCAAGTATATGCATGTTTGCGTAAGTGCATGTGCCCCGTGCACGGACACTCCAAAGTAGCAATCATGGCAGCACTTATTTCCGGAAGGAGTATATGGTACAGACAACCAAGTGGACATTTTGAAATATTTCTTTCACTACTTGTTTCCGCATCTCGACTGGTGGAATTAGACGCATTCTTTCATAAACACATACTGCATGCATGCTCTACTCACTTGGTCCGAAAAATGTGTGTTTATTTACAAAATCATAAAATGCAATGCAAATATCCAAGGTGCGACATTCTAAGGAAGAGGCAGAAAAAGTAGACGTGTGTAACAGGCCCAAAAATTTTCGGTATAATAGGCATTCACAGCCTTCTTCAGCACCCCCCCCCCCCCCCTTCTTTTCCTAGCCTCTTGTCCCCGGTAAAGCAATATGTGTTAGTAGTAGCTTTAGTAAGCTCTTCGGTTGAAGTTATATCTTATGCCTTCGTACTGATATTTCCCTCTACTTTTATGCTATTCATCGCGACTGGGAAGATCTGTACCTTTAGACAAGACTTTTTAATATAATTGATTGATTGATATGTGGGGTGTAACGTCCCAAAACCACCATATGATTATGAGAGACGCCGTAGTGGAGGGCTCCGCAAATTTAGACCACCTGGGGTTCTTTAACGTGCGCCCAAATCTGAGCACACGGGCCTACAAAATTTCCGCCTCCATCGGAAATGCAGAATTTTTATTATAAAATACCCGCAAAATAAACCGAAACATTCTCCAAATATCGGGAAGGCACCAGGATGTATACAGCTTTTTTTTCTTTATGACAATCAAGATTGCTTATAAAAATGCTATAACAGTCAGGTCCCTGTCATCTTCTAAACTAACTCCGCGCCAAGGAGGAAAAGCTTTGCCGCGCATAAAGTTACGATGAAATGGGTAATTAACAATAACTACCTAATTAGCGCTTTAATTGGCAATTCGAGGGCAGTTGTTTATATTAAAAAGTTGTAGGACTTCGACATTTATGGCACACCCGTTGCAAAAATTTAAAACACCTAATTTCATATAATATTAATTGAAATTCGAGGGGCTGATGACGGCGATACCAAAAGCAAGCGTGCCGGGCGCGCTGGAAATGTGGCGCCTGTGTTACGTCAGACCGGAAGATGACGTGATAAAATTTTGAAAGAGGCGCTTCGACGCATGACATGGTCATGTAAAATGGCAAGCCTTCTCAAACAGCCAAATGGGCCGCACATTTCATGGAATACGGCGTCTTTCGCGCCGTATCCAGGAGAACTGCAACATCCACGTTACAGCGTATAAATAGGGGACAGCCACTGTGGCGCTATAGTTGTCGCAGAAAAGCGAAAATGTTCTTTGAGCTTGTTTCAAAGTTTAACAAGGTAACAGGCAGGTATGCAGCACACACCAACCACCAAATACAAAGAATAAGCGGTACGATTGGGTGTTTGAGACGACTTGCCGTTTCTCCGGACCATATTCTTCTGCGACGCGCTTTTGATCAAAGTTTGTGAAGCGACCTTCCGGTTTGACGTAACACTTCCTCCACTCCATTTCGGTATCACCACAAATGGTGCCTTGAATTTCGTTTATTATTATACCAAATTATGAGTATTTTTCATTAAACAATGGTCATGCCATGAATCGTCAAGTCCTATACGACTTTTCCATACACACACTACTGTCCTGAAGTTAATAATTAAAACATTACTTAACGACTTCTCGTTAATCCCTCACTTCAACGCCATCTAAGGCGTGGCAAAGTTTTTCAGCCTCGGCGTAGAGTTCGTAAGCGAAAATCACTGGGACCTGATTGTCATAGCATTTTGATAAAAATCCGTATTGTCTTGCAGAAAACACCTTGTATGACAATCGGATTTATCATCAATCATGCTAATTCGCTTGAGGGATATACGAAACCTGACATCAGGTTTTCATGATAATATTTATAATGTATAGTGCGGAAATATACCGAACGAACAGACAGAACCACACACCATGCACAAACGATTGTGGTGTTTCTTTCTGTGTGTCCGTTGTGTCTCTTTTTTTTTCGCGCTACGTTATGATTATTAACAAGCAACAACTAGCCCAGGAACAAGTCCTTCTACAGGTTTTTATGACCATTAGAAAAAAAACAAATGATTGATTACACATCAGTAATGGCTGGCATGTTTATATAAGGAGCCTTGCTACGCTACATAGCACGTCAGAACGCGAAAAAGCGGTTCACTTTAAGCCGGCAACGTAGCATGGCGTAGTGTATTGGGTAGTGTACGCCCGTGCTGATATATTAGTCTCTAGTTCGAATCTTGCGTGTGTGTTACGAATTTTGTGAAACTTATTTCTGAGCGTGTAGTGAGCATATCCATTGCACATGCACAAAATCGCAGCCATGCATGCATGTATAAACCTCAAAATGATGAATACAGAATCTCTCTCTCTCTCTCTTTTTCATTTTTTTGCACAATACACTTTTATTGCTCCATTCAGAAGCATTACGCGAGCAGCAACCATTATTATTTGGGGAGTTTCATGAGGAATCACCACGCGAAGGGGTAACAGTTAGTCCTTTTCGCAGTTATCCCAAAAAAGGAGGAATTGGTGTGGCGGGCCAGTTATACTCACGTAGAGAAGAGGAAAACCCCGCCCCCAATATTTCTTTTACTCCGTTACTTCTTAGAAGATGTAAAGTAGGAAGAGAAGTATCCCACGTTATCCCTGTACCTTACGCAGTGTAAAAATGTGGGGACAAACCTACAACGATATCGTAGGCAACCATGCACTATTTTAAGGCGTCCCCTTGCAGGATTCACGTTTGCAATACGCTTTCAGCGGAAGGCAGCTGTGTCGTCTTACATTTACATATTCAACATGTTTTCTTTAATGGAAAGATGCGAAAGGGAAAAAAAGTGGGAGAACACGCCATTTCTTGAAGCTCGTTTTTCCGATAGTCCAACGAGACGTGGTAATTCGTTGTATTAAGTCAGTGGCTGGAGTCAGAGAAGCGGTTCGGCATGTAAGACACCAAAACAATCGCAGAAATTGACACACGCACGCAAGCAGAAACGATCGACTCCATTTACGCTACAGCAGCAGGAAGCACGCGACTATAGTTTCTGCAAGGCGTCCATCAGCTTGCGCCTGAGGCCTAGAACGCAAGCCGATAAACGAGAACAAAATCAAACCAGGTTCGACTGGTCCACCGCTGTGTGGCGCAGGCGAAGAAACAACGGCGATGCGTGGGTATATAGCCGGCACACCTGCCCCTCCGTCAGCGTGAGCTCATATCCATCATACCCAAGCCGTTCATAAATACGCGCGTGGTTGTTTGCCTCCACGGCTGAGGTCAGAAAACAAGCCCGACGGTTACGAGGGCGTCGCGCACGGCTTAAAAGGGCGTTGTTTCTATATAGTGCACGCAACGACGACTCGGTGAAACAACGCCCGTATCAGATTAAAAAGAGCGTCTACCTATCCCCACCGAAAAAAATGAAAAAACAAACAAACGAAGCAGTTGTGGGCCGGGCAAAGCTGCAGGCAGGGGATAAAAAGAGCGGGCGTGGACAAACAGTGCGGGACATGAATAAATGTAAATACCGTCCGGACGACCCCATTGAAGGTCGAGCATTTATGCATATATAAGTGGCCTTAGAAAATTCGAGGTAGCTTCATAGCACGGCTGTTACAATTGACGCCGAATGCGGCCATATATATAGAGTAAGTAAGCAGACTCTAGTAGAACTGAAAGGCGGGCCGATTGAAACTTATTCATCCTTGGGTTGCGCAAAAACTGAAAGCACAAAAGAAGCAAACAAGACAAGCGCTGTTCTAAGAACTGAAAAAAAAAACTATGAACTCATCTCTTCAAAGGAATCGAAACCTAATGGGATGCGAAGCAGCAGCGGTGCGCACGGCGTTGACTCGGTTGAAACGGGCGTCGACGCGGGTGCTGGAACAGCGGTTTTAAACAAACCTCGGTGTAGCGTTTACTCGAGTAAACGTTTGTTGCAAACGCAAAGACACGGGAGGCAGGACGCGTTGAAGACGCTTGCGCTCGATTGGCTTCCTTAGCTCGCGTCTCGTCGGTGTTACCCGCGCGCCGTCGATATGCTCGAACGCGATCGGTGTTCTTGAGCACCATATGCGAACGCGATCGGCTTCGCTAACCCTCGCAACGCTGGTGACAGCCGAAAAAGGTACGCGCACACTAGCGGGAATCATGCCGCGACGGTGTCCCACCCATCGGCGCGATCGCGCGGAAAGTAGCGGCGTGCTGTCCACATTGTCGGCGCCGCGAGATTCGCGAGGCGCGCGCACCCGCCGGCTCGTGGCTTGTCGCCGACTGATAGAGAGAGGTGGGGCGGGTGAGCTGATGCCGACATAAGGAGTAGGCTCGAGCGTTGCGAGCGGTGGTGAGGGTGAAGCGAGAGAGAGCTGACACGCGGCGAGAACGCGGAAGAGAGGGAGAAAGACTCACCACGCACTGCTAGGAGGGCATGAGCTACTTGGCACCGCTCCAACATCTGCGGCGAGGGGAGCGGTGCGGACGGAGGGACAGCGTTACACAGGCTAGTCAAAGAGCTGCTTCGCATCTGAAAATTTGTTTGAATATATATATATATATATATATATATATATATATATATATATATATATATATATATATATATATATATAGTTGAGAGTACGACAATTCTTTGAAGGGTGGCGTTTCATGACACCTCGCCAGTCATTGCGGTTGCACGCCTTCCTTTGCGCAGACCTCGATCATCGATCGGCATCATAATCAACGTACACGTGAGAGAGCTCAGGCATATCACACTGCGAAGTGTGTTAGCAATTGCATTAGCCAGCCGCCATCAGTTCAGAACAAGAAGTGCGTTTCATAGATCGGGTGTAATCTTGCGTAGTGTATGCTTTTCTCTATATATACGCATTTTTTCAATAGATATTTCAATTGTTAGACCAGTACTTGTCCTGTTCCCTTCTTTTGTGTTTTCAATTTGCGCGCTACCCAACGATGAATAAAGAGACCTCGTGGAACGGTCAGTCAGGCATGTAATGATATCGATATGGACGCTAACACAACTCAGTGCCACCTAAGTGTGTTCCGGAGTGAGGTACCTTGGCACACACTATACTTTTTCTTTCATCTCCTATATGCCATACCCATTTCCTACATTTTAAACTTATAACACGCCGAAGCACACACACAGGTCGACCTTGTTGTTTTATTATTCCCCATAGTATATATTTTTTAAAGTTGGTCTGTAATCGGGGCCAGCTAGTATGCAATCATCGCTTACACTGACATTGAACAGTTCACCATCACAACGTGAAAGTATGCACTGCCGGCACAGACACCAAAATATCGGGCACAAACAACCACTGTCCAAGGTTTTGTGTGTATCACGTTTCTCGTCATTTGTACAGCGCACTATTCATCGATTTGTCGCGAACAAGAAAGTTTCTCCTCAAGCCATGTCATGTGTAGCCTCGCAAACGAAGGAATGTCATATACTGTTAATATGTATGCTTCATATAATGGTCTTCAGAAGCGGATGGTAGACATATGCGCAGCTACTTAGGGCCACTATAACATGTTTTGCACAGTACCTTCCGCGTAACCAGAGAAGGGATCAAAAGAGGAGCGAAGTTAGGCGATCGAGCCAAGAAGGAGACAACACGACACGAGTCAAAACGGGGCCTTTGCAGCAACAGCGTGGATATCAGCTACCCCCGCGAACAGTAAGAGATAACGCATTAATATAGAGCGTCTGCAATTACCATCATCATACAGCTGAATCCATATTCACCATATACGAATATTCGAATTCTACTAACCACCCAGAATCGCGATAATTTTTTTTTTCAGATGCCTTCATTTTAGGGACATTTTGACTACCTTCAACGAGATCACGAAGCATTGTCAATTAGGCCGTAGGTCCGTTCCATTGCCACACGAAAAGTTGTCTAGGCCACAGGCAATCTCTCTTCGCATGCTTCAGACGGGAACATGCCCTAGCCTCGTAACCTATAGCCATTACTCCAATATTTCAGAACGTTGTCCGGACTGCCAGAATCGCAGTGATTTTAACCACATGCTCTGGAGGTGCCCCCCTATACGAAGAAAAAATGAAGAATTTTCTGATAACTCCTTTCATTTAATGCTCACGAGTCCGGTTCTCATACAACAACTCAAGGCTGTCCAGAAGGCCCACGATGCGGCGGTGAGGCTGGGCCTCCCCGTGCCAACGTGGGAGCGGCCCGCGATCCTACCCCTATAAAACGGGGGTGGAATCCTACAGGACCCCAATAAAAGTTTTCCCTCCATCCATCCATCCAGATGTGAAGTAGCTTACGATCGGGCCTTGTTACTTCTCCGTCGTCGTAGCCACGCTAGTTCTCGGAGCGCCCAATAGACGGCTCTGCAGTAGAGCGCTCGCTCCACTCCGGCTAGCGCCTTCTCTAAAAAAAAATAAATAGAGGAGGCGCTGCTCAGGCGCATGCTATGGTATGAGTGGAGACCGCTAGCAGCGCTGCGCTGCTCTGTATAATAAAAGCGCTTACTCCTCTCTCTCTCTCTCTCTCGCACACATGCAGCAGTATGAATGAAGACATGAACATGAGTGCGGCGGAGGCGGGGTACAGTGTACTAGCGAGGGTTCACAAAGAGTCTGCGTGCGCAACCATGAACGTCTACCGCGATGAAAAAAGATCAACCTACAGAACTTTAAGACGACCAATGGCTGCTTTTTTGTTGCGGCAAGCGCTACGGGTAGAAGTGATACGAATTTTTATTCTAAACAAACAGCTTTCTTCGAACACAGAAAGGCATCAAAGCTTCACACAAATTTTGTATATCACCATGCTGTGTAATTCACGCAGAAATGACAATCACACGGACACATTCGCACACCGCAAGGCATCAGAAATTTGAATTCAGTTCGGCAGCAGCAACACTCTCTGAACAATAAATGTTCTTAAAATGTAAAAAAAAAAGGAATGAAAATTGGGTCAAGTCACGATGTATTGTACTTCTTGACAAGCGCGGATCAACTGACCACTTCGCAGCACGCATCGATTCTCCCGAGCGGACGGCAAGAACGAACAAAAATTTTTAGCGGCCAATCCTATCAACGAAATGGCAAAATAAGAAACTTTGCGGTGCAATCTAGATCATGCTTGAGGTATATACTAAACGTACTGAGAGCCCCATCATTACAGCTCGGCTTGTATACCATGATACCGCAGGCGCTCTGCTATGAACGCTAACAAGAGACGTGTCCTGTTAGCATTCATATCAACTGCAATGATGATCGGCAGTAAACACGGCTAACCTGGCAGTATGGACGAAACCTCCCCGGATAACTGAATAGACATAGGAAAAATAATATTTTACTGAAGAATCTAGAGCATTGTTGCCACATCGATCGTAGCCGTTACACGTCACCACGAGAAGTTTCCTTTAAAATTTTGCCGCCTTCTCGATTTGGGGGCGCGACGAGCAGATTCCACGCGATGATCACCGAATTTCTTTATTTCCGACCGCGGCGGCCGCATGGCGACGAAATGCAAATGAATAGTCGTGTACTTAGATACAGGTGCACTTTAAAAAGCCCCAGGCGGTGACAATCAATTCCAAAGTCCTCTATAGTACAGCCTCGTAATCATGTCGCGGTTTTAGCAAGTAGAACCCTATTTTCTTGTTTACGTTTTTTTTACATTTAGTGATTACAAACTTGTTCCGCACGAAGTTTAACTATTCGATACGTATACGTACAGTATACTCACAGATGTGAACGAGATATCAATGTTTTTAGTAATAACGAGTAGTTTGCGCAACTGCTCGACTTAACTACGTCATGTCACGTCGAATTTGCTCTTCAAAGACAATGTTGGCTGTGATCTACGCTTTCAAGTCGGAATGGCACATATGGGACCTGAACTGAAGACGGTGGAAACGAAAGTGTGTGCGTTACTTAGCTTCTAATTGCCTTCTTTCAATGCAGGATCTTGGACGCATCATGTTCTACAGTAGGTATAGACAAGTAATAGTTCCTACTTAATGGAACGCAGCAGTGTTTTCTGTATGCTCATTTCCTTCTATCTCTCTATCTTCGCATCTCTTAATCCCCTTCCCCTGGCATTTTTTCCTTCCTTTTCCGGTCTTCTTTCATCCTTTTTCAATCCGTGAGTATATGTATACCATACGGGCATTTCAACGCGTTGGCACAAGTTCTTCTGTTTAAGCGACATTCACTGAAAAAGTGGCCCACGATAACATATCAGTTCGGTGATGCGAATACACGCAATGTATATAGCAGAAAATATTTGTTATTTCGCAGACAAAATTCTTACTTTATTCTAAACTTGAACAACGTAAAACGGGATATAGACATATAGATTCGCGGGGAGGCCTTCAAGCGGTGTGAGCCTTCAGGTGTGCTTTAAAACGGATAAGCTGTTCTCTTGATTCGTAATAAAAGGCAAGATTTTGCCCGAATATGTCAAAATTATTTGTCAACATCTCACCAGTTCACCATTTTTTTGTCCTGGATTCCTAACGTGCACGGACGCGTTGCACGTATACAAGCCGTATATATATATATATATATATATATATATATATATATATATATATATATATATATATATATATATATATATATATATATATATATATATATATATATATATCGAACACGGGCGAGAGTGTACTGTGTAAAGCTTTCGCCAGACACGCACTCGACACGTTGCACGCATGCGGCGAAAACCCTTTACCCCGGCGCACTCACCTTCAGCGACGGAGTTGAAAGTTGTGCAGGATGAGAACTAGCAGCATCGTTACATGCTTCGAAGCGTGAAGCCAGTCATCACCACCTACATGCGGAGGCGTAGGCAGAAGTTTTTTGTTTTTGTTTTTCTTTCGGGGAAGAACACCTTCTTGATCTGAAGGGCACGTTGGCCGAGCAGGCAAATGGCAGTTCTTCGCAATGTACGTTATGCCAAAAAAAAAAAAAATCGCGGGTGGGGGTCATGGGCTACATGCACCACCTCCTGGCTACACCGCTGCCCAGATGAAGTTTGATGACAGAAGGTTGGTTCATAGCAGGCGCACTTGTAGTCGCGACTACAAAAACACATCCACCCGGCGCCCGCGCTATAGGTGATTTCCGTTCGAACCGTAAAAATGTTTCTTTTTTCTCGGTTAATGTAAACATTCTAGGTACATCAAAAATGAGAAGTTAGGCGTGACAACCTAAACTTCCCATTTAGCTGAGCAGTTATAAAATTCCTTGGAAAATTTCGCGAGTACAAGAAAGTAAACTATTTCTGAACACGCGGTGACATCAACACGTGATGCAAATGAGCGAACACAACTAAATGAATGCATTCATGCAAACTCTCTGTAGACAGAGCTTCTGTTTATTCTTAGGTTCAAACTGCAGTATAATTGCATGTCCGTATCGTCGCGTATACAAGCGATAAAAATCACAAATTTTCAGCCAACTAATGTCAGGCAATGCACACCTTTTGGCTAATGACTTTCTTATTTTTTTCGCAAGGTGATTTGCAAGAAAATTGCAAGCTCCGCTGAAGAACTTGTAGGTGCGCATAGATACACTGTCTTGCTCGCTTCACAATAAGGCGTTCGTTCAGTGCGAGCCGGCAAATAAGAGAGATATAGGAAAAGGCGTCTATAGTTTTGTTACGTTTATGTTAAAACTATTCAGATGAAAACAAGTACATGTATAAAACTCTTACCATGCTGCGGCTATGCTGCCGAAGGCGCATTCGAATGTGCCACAGCAGCACCGGACGCATTAAGCACACTGGTACGGCGCACCGTGCCACGACCCCAGCCCGCGGTCTCGTGACATTCCCGACACGCAATCCCGCAAAGAGCTTACCTGCATAGAAAACATCACAGAACACGAAGATGTTATCAACATGGATCACGATACTGATCGCTGGTCAGAAAGACCCGCAAAGCTTGGCGATAAGCAGACCGATACATGCTTTTTCATTCAGTCTGTAATTAGTCAGAACCGAACATCATGATGGATGTTCGCCCCCATAATGAACGCACTCAACTCGCGTTGTCACGCGTACCCGTCTGCGCCGCTGTAAGCAACTACACAAAAGCGCGCACATGGCTTCATTCATCAGAGTGTGTATATATATATATGACTCATCCTGCACGAAACGACACTCCGATACTCAGTTTCGCCTTACAGCAGGTCTATATCCACGAAACAAGGAACTCTACCTTTAACGCATTCAAACTGCACAGAGCAATCAATACACTCGCGGTCACTGAAAACGCACTAATCTGGCGCCGTTCATGACGGGCTGAAACCATGAACAAAGAGCATGTTCAACACACACACACACAAAGCCGGCGATTATGATAGCCCTTAATGCGATATGGGAGCACGCAGCTGCATGGTCCAAGCTTGTTTTCTTATGGCGATGCATGAAATGAGGCAAACCATTTCAGAGAGGCATGTACGTACGTACAAAAACAGACTATAGACTATATTTTCTATATCAAGTTTTTAAAACTTGTAAAATGGTTGTTTTATTTTGTTTTTTTTTATTTGACAAATTACAACCACATACGCCCAGATTGGCAACCAAACAAAAGGGTTCCAGTACGGCCGAGTAAGTTAAAGTGCTGAAAACATCTAAGCATCACTCGAGTATAGTCACATGAGTTGTTAAATGCGAAGCATTTCTATAGTACTGTGTACACTTTGAGTGTCTATCTGCGTGTCTGTCTATCACCTGCTCAACATGGTGTAAACAAAATTAGTATGGGAGAGTAAGATATGGTATGATGAATTTGACGCGCTGGTCAACACATCTATAAAGTCACAATCCCGTCGCGTACGTCGTCAAACACTTCCCGCCAGACAGTGGCACATACCCGCGGGCGGGTATATGCGCCACTGGTATACGAGTATGCGGCACAGGTGATTGAAACTTGGCATTTACCCAGCAACGTCGAGAACACACATGGACAATTTTAAAGCGTGAGCGTCAAGAAAGAACTGAAATCGGCAGCGTTGACCCGACAAATGCAAAGACTGTCAGGCTCCCAGCAGGAATCGGACCCAAGCGTTCTGCGTGGCGATCGAGTATTCTACCACAGAGCAACACCGGGTCTCGGAAGTACTTTTTAAATAGACCCTAATGTTCGTGAAACTTCAACTGTGGTTGCAGTGCTGGCTATCCAATTTTATAAACATTAGATATGTACTCCTATGATGCAGTCGTCACGTCAGGTTAACGTGACCTTGTAGTTAGGTGCCATCCGCTGAACTTTATTTATGTAGCAGTGTCCAGGACTGCCATACTCGCGAACGCCAGCGCTTCATATCAGCTTATCGCTTCTGGTGTTGCTAATGCTCATGTTCCTGTTGACATCGTTATGTAACTGTAAACAACTGCTAATATAAAACATGATTTGATTTGATATGTGGGGTTTAACGTCCCAAAACCACTATATGATTATGAGAGACGCCGTAGTGGAGGGCTCCGGAAATTTAGACCACCTGGGGTTCTTTAACGTGCACCCAAATCTGAGTACACGGGCCTACAACATTTCCGCCTCCATCGGAAATGCAGCCGCCGCAGCCGGGATTCGAACCCGCGCCCTGCGGGTCAGGGCTAATATAAAACATACGCGCCTGTTTAACTTATGTGTGTACGTGGATTTGTACATGTATTTAGCGCCACTTCATAACGTGAATTCATAAAGTGAAGCCCCCGAATTTTTTTTTTACCGAGGCGTAGAAAACGCCCACTTTTTCGTTTATAGCATCGCACTGTCAGGGCAGCGTAATAAACACTTAGGTCCTTAGAATTACGTATCTATGCATCTTCTAAATAAAAAAACACACTGCCTAACACTTATGTACTAAATTCTTCGCCGCAAATATGCAAAATAATTGTTTTTGATTGATAATGTTCACAAGTATGAACCCAATCACCAGATGGGTATAGGCGTTGAGCAAGAGGGTTGAAATGAATCGCTCAACAGACAGACCACCGAAAAGACAGACAGAGAGATCAAAATTTCTGAGCTGAAGTAACCCAAGAAAGACTATCATCTTTGAAAGAAGCGTGCTGGCATGAAAACACCAGCGTCCCTTTTTATGCACCAGTACCTCCCGGTAAACAGTTCCACATATCGTCCACACCGGTGGGCAATTGACCAGCGCGCAGTAATCGGCGGTCATCTAAAGGTTCGGCAACAAGATAGAACAACATTTTGTGAGCAACAAACAGATTCCATCATCACCTCCCCCCCCCCCCCCCCACGACAGCATTAACAAACCACGATCTAACAAACTTACAGACTACATTGAAGGAAAACCTCGTATCCCCAAAGTCCTCGTATCCCCAAAGGGTGCCAGCATTCACTTTCCCTGCAAGAACGAGTCGAAATATTCGAACGTTTTTCCACAAGAAAGAGTGCCGAAAACATACGATATCGACGACATACGACACGTTCGTGCGTGCCGTGGTGTAAGACCACATTCAGTGACCACGAACGGATCAAATATTTCAGGTTGTCTCAGACTGATTAGACAGCATCACTTCATGCGAAATTTAGCACGCCAGAACAAAACAAAAGGACAAGAAAAACGACGGCTGCAGCTGCAACCGGATGAATACCTTACGGAGCTTCGTATATATGCCAGTGGGTTTCTAGACAATGGACAGCGCCACCTGCCAGGCAATGGGGCGGAGCCCACGTTAAAAAGGTCTACTATATAGCTTTTCTGAACATCTTACTTGCGCCTTACCCGTATACATGTGACGCAAGGCGCTTAGACCGGAAAATTATTATTTCCGTGTACAGAGCGTGAAACTCACAATGCCGCCACTCCGGCGCATCTTCTTGCAGACGGGCGAAAGAGTCTGTCATGCCCGTTTATATTTTAAGAAGGAAAATAGATCAGCACAGCACATAACAAGCAAAACAAGCAATAAGCTCTTTGTGTGTTACACAATGCATTCCAGGCCAGATTCGGCTTCGGCGCGGCTTGAATAAAATTTCGTCGCTTATAATAGTTGACAGTCCACGTTTCCTGCGTGTCGGGCGGGTTGAGTTTCATTATCGCAATTAAAGTTTCATTATGAATATCTCAAGCTGCTTTGCGGTTTATAAAGTATGGCTATTCCATAGGCTGTCACGGAATGGAGATGACAGAGAGCCGAGCCGTTTGGTAAGTATTCATTCTGAAGTTTCCCTTGGTCAGCGTATGTGGTAAGTGACTGCTTTCTTGCGTCCGACGACTGCAGTTTTTTAGAATGGTGTCACAGACTACGACATCCTAATAAAAGCGACTAGCCTAAGGTTAATATGTAAAACGCTAATTAAGAGACTTTGCTAACCAACCGTTTCAATTGAACTTCAGCTTATATAATAAAGAAAAAACGAAACTACCCTGTGTATAGAGTACCAGAGAGACAGAGTGGCCCAAAAGGTTGAGGCTTCGACGCAGAGCAGTCTATTCACTTCCGCCCTCCCCCCCCCGTACCACGACGCACTACGTGGCTCGCTATCAGCAACTGGGCAAACGCGATGCCTGTAGTACCCTCAAGAGCCCGGCAGACCCTAGAAACATACATCGGAGAGGGGGGGGGGGGGGAGCCCGATCGCCGTCGTCGGTTTCCCCGCTCTATCAACGCGCACCACTCGAGAGTACAAGGAGCAGAGACCTCGCCACTGTTTACGAATGAGCAGCACACGAGCCAGCCGCTTTGCATCATTCGAGCTGCCCAAACCGCTCCATGCTCAAAATGGCTGCTCCGTCAGGGTCAGCAGATCCGCGGTCAGTGGCTCCACTGTTCGCGCTGTAAGCGGCTTTGAGCTATCGAAACGTCTTCGAGAGCTGGCAGCCGCAGGCTATACATTGTCAACGGACGCATAGTTAGTAAAGCACTAGGGGCACACCAGGCGCACTTTCGAGCACTCACTCCCTTAAGCTGAAAAAGAAGGAAAAAAAAATCCTGGCTGCATGTGCGTATCCCTGGTGAACGAAACCCAGATTGGATTCCCAACAGCAGCGATAATAATAATAATAATAATAATAATAATAATAATAATAATAATAATAATAATAATAATAATAATAATAATAATAATAATAATAATGTGAGTTTAACCTGGCGTATGACTCAAACGTAATGGCACAAGGGTCGCTGCAGCGAGTGAAGCGACCTGAATTCTTGCTGCCTATATCGCTTCAATGCAAACTCAGCCGACGATGTAAATATACAGGCATGAGCCATGGCTGATTCCCTGTACAAACAGGCACGCACGACCGCACCCGGAGATCCAAGTATGCGGTCGCTGCCAAAGCTTCGCTGATTTATACCGCCACCACAAGTTTTATACCGTGTTCTTCGAGTGTGCCTGGATAGCCTTGTGGGTCAGACGCTTGCCTTCGAATTGTGTGGCTCGCGAGTTCAAATCTCGCCCGAATAAGAAATTTTCCCATAGAATTTCAGCCTTTCTTTGTGTGATCACTCACCTTGCCATCATAGTTATTGAATACCGCACCGGCCAAATCGGAGCACGTTTTCTGCGAGCGAAGCGGAAGACAACGACGAAGAGAGCGCGCGCCGGTTCATGTTTTATGTTCAGCAGCTGCACATGACTGCACGTGTTCTGGAAGAGACGTGATCGCTCGGCGAGGGTTTTTCCAGTCCACGAATCACAACTTACTTCAACAATGAGATCGTTCCACGAACTATATGATTTAAGCGCACTGCATGCATCTCGAGCTCAGCTGCACTTCCATCCGCGTGGCCTCGACAGTCAACTAAAGCAGCGAGGCGAATCTCGGAGGCCACATAGAAAGAAGCGCGAGATTGAGGCCTACTCCGCCAGGTGCCGCGTGTTCAGAATTCCAAAGGTCTCTGCGTGCCTTCCCGCCATACAGAAGCCGTCAAAGAAGATCATTTTCGCCGCCCAATTACACACGTCTAAGGGGGGGGGGGGCGCGAGGACAAGGCCAACGGGACCAAAGGGGCTTTCGGCCGGACCCGACGCAGCCTCCGAGGGAGCGGCTCCGATCTCTCCTTTTATACCCACTCTCTTTTTCTCTCTCTTTTCTAACCTTCTATCTTCAATAGAAGCAGTCTTGAAACTGTGACCAACGAGTCGAGTCGCTCCTTCTCGAGGTTCTTGCTCGGTCCGCCCAAGTAACACGCAGCGAAGTCATTTTCCAATCAGAACCAGCTCATGAAGTTTGGGGCGCAAGTAACAATCGCAAGGATCCCAACTGTTCACAAGAAAACTCTTTCAATGAACTGATTCAACTAAATGATTAACTAATTATTCAAATAATTTTGTAACTCAATAACACTCGCCTAATTATCAAAATGTCAATGAGGCAGATGTGCACACGCTTAAATGGCATGTCTGTGCTACTTTCAACGGCGTATTAATTGCATGCTCACTTTCTTCTGTTATTAAAGAAAGCCCACGAAATGTGAAAAAATAACACCCGACTACACTCACACCCGCAAGAGAAAGAAGTGCCCTTAAGTAATCAAATAATCTCACTCGGAGTAACCGCTTTGCATCTTTTCTGTTGCCACAGAAAGCGTTTTGCATATTGGCAAGGGTACCCAGGTCGGGCGCCAAACATTTTGTCGCAGTTTTGCAGGGATTCATTCCGCTTGATGTACGTCGTTATCACCATTCATATCTCACGGTCAGCTGTTCGCGGCCGGATCCCTGTTCTGATTGGAGCGATTACAGCCTGACTGTGTAAGATCAAGGCGGCGCGCTTCTTCGGACGGGAAGAGGCAGATAGCGCGATCCGTTTTTTTTATTTGTTGATTTCCTTCATTAGTACTGCTATATCTGAAAGTCAGCTTGTTTGAGGCGCTTCTTTCCTATGTGCGCCGCAGTGCGCCTGGTCACGTGTTATTTTTCGTATTTCGCGGCATTTCTTTATTATTAGGAAAAACCACGCAGTTCGTATATATATTATAAGTTTTAGAAAGTAGTACAGATAGATGTCGTTTCAACATGCGCACATATGCCCCATTAACATTTTGACAATTAGGCGAGTATACTTTTTGAGTTACAAATATGATTATGACTAATTACTAATTTCGTGAGTGACAAAAAATTTTGTGGCGGCTACTATACACTGGAAACAATATGCACTAGCTTTGCTTCGCGTAAAGCCGTTCCTGTTTTTTTTAATAATCACGCTGCGTGATGATTGATTGATTGATTGATTTCTGGGGCTTAATGTGGAGGACTCCGGAAATGTCTACCACCTGGGGTTCTTCAACGTGCACCCAAATCTGAGCACACGGGCCAACATTTCCGCTTCCATCGGAAATGCAGCCGCCGCAGCCGGGATTCGATCCCGCGACGTGCGGGTCAGCACTAGACCGGGGCTCCGTGATAATTTGCACATTCCATATATATATATATATATATATATATATATATATATATATATATATATATATATATATATATATATATATATATATATATATATATAAGCGAGAAACCTTTTTCCTGGTTGTCGCTGTACTCGTTTGACAAGTGAGATTTAGTCCTCTTCAGCTGATACAGTGGCAGCACAATATCTGACCCAGTCTTCTATACTTCCCCCCGCCCCCTGGTATACGGCAGTATGTGATTATCGTGTGGCACGCTCCAAAAAATTGATTCATTGACTTGTGAGGTTTAACGTTCCGAAACCATCATATGATTATGAAAGACACCGTAGTGGAGCTGGGCTCCGAAATTTTCGACTACCATGGGGTTCTTTAACGTGCACTCAAATTTGTAAGCACACGCATGCCTCCAGCATTTCCGCCTCCATCGGAAATTCAGCCGCCGCAGCCAGGATTCGATCCCGCGACCTGAGGGTCAGCAGCCGACTACCTTAGCCACTAGACCACCGCGGCGGGGCAACTCACTCCCAACCAATTCAGCAGCAACTATTTTTCTGAGTTGTTCCAGTTCGCCTGAAAGAGATTGAAAAGCTGCACAAGGCCGACATTTCCCGAGCCCTCCACTACGGCGTGCATCAATCGTACCGCGGTTTTGGCACACTAAAACACCACATGTTATTATCGCCTATCAGATATATACGAGCGACCACAGTCGCAATCGGTGTCTGTTTACGTAAATTGTTCCGTTAACTCGCGGGACAGCAATTCCGCTTATATTGCCGGTATTTTGATGTCATGCATACAGTAACACGGCCAAGTAATTCCAGCGGTAAGCCCGACTCGCACGTCACTGTGACATGTTAAGTTTGGCCTGGAAATTCATCTGGGCAGACGCCATTGTGCATAAACCGGTCCATTGGAGAGGCTCTCTATCCCTTCGGCGCCCATTCTGACAGACGCTGTCAAAGAAGCGGTGACTAATGGCCTCGGCGACTCATTGGGCAACGGGGAGGCTGGCATGACAGGCGCCAGAGCTGACGGCGGAGCGGCGCTTCTTTAATCCCCAGGCAAGTAGCCGACCAGCCGACTGCTTATGCCCGCCAGGCATTGTCCCTGCTGGCCGGAGGATGAGACGTCCTGTCGCCGCGACGCCACGACGAAAGAGGACAACAGGGACGGCGTCTTCGTGGAAGAGACCACGGCGGCCACCGCAAATCACCCCGCCAATTAGGCGAGCTGTGCGGCAGACCCTTTGATGTACGTTTTCCGGATCGTGGGAACTCTCGACTAGCGACACACACGACGAGGAAGAGCCATGCTGGCGCCACCTTGCAGTGCAGTGTTCACGTGGACCGTGCATGCTCGCCCCCCTCACCTGTGTGTGTGTGTGATTGGTGTTCCACTCGGAGAGGAGGAGCCCAACAGGGCTTAAAACGACGCCGCAGAGTGCTGGACGTCGCTCTGAACTATGTAACGTTCAACCACCACGCTCGTGGTTTGTGAAACCACTAACTTTTCCTTTCTGTAAATATGTGTAAATTAGTGCCATAAACCATGTTTGTTTTCCGTATCCTCTTGTCAGCCTTCGTATCCTCCGGCGACCTTTCTTCCGACCCCTTGACAACTGGTGGCAGCGATGGGATGCCATCACCTGCAACTTCTTCCTTGAACATCTTACAACTGGTGGCAGCGGTGGGATGCCATCACCTGCAACTTCTTCCTTCCCATCTCTTACAGACAGCACTCGACACTGCCATCACATACACTGCCCTCGTGAAACCACTGGTGTGCAGTCAATGACAATCGATAAATTTTGCAAACGTGTGTACTCTATCTGTATCACCATATACATATCTCCGAATATTACAATACTAATTAGTGTACCTTAATGAGAACTCTTCCTGCCCGGCCGTTTTGAATCAGTCCATTCACCCTTCTATAAGTACGCCAACGAGCCGAAAAGTGGCTTACTCTGCAAATCTCCACCGCCCCTGAAATGAACTTCTTTCTAAGGCTGTGAACACAAAGCAACTCAATAAAACTAATAACGTTAGCATCACAAGCAAGAAAATGAATACCGTCCAAGAGGTTTTCTGGTGGTACGTTTTGATACCTATAGAGTAATGAGTACAGTCGTCCGCAAGCCTAACGGACGCGTGAGCTAAAACTGGATTGACCGGCGCCAGCCGCGAAGCGCTGGGGCCCTGTTGTCGAGAAGACGCCTCGCTATGCTTGGCAAGTATGTCGGCATACATGGGTAACAGGTCTGCAACAGAACCGGAAGCTATACGCGGCGCTGGCGTCAACAAACCGTTTCAGGACACGCTGCGGAGCGCTGGTAATAATCTTGCTGACGACTGTGCATATTGATTGATATGTGGGGTTTAACGTTCCAAAGCCACCATATGATTATGAGAGACGCCGTAGTGGAGGACTCTGGAAATTTCGACCACCTGGGGTTCTTTAACGTGCACCCAAATCTGAGCACACGGGCCTACAACATTTCCGCCTCCATCGGAAATGCAGCCGCCGCAGCCGGGAATCGAGCCCGCGACCTGCGGGTCAGCAGCCGAGTACCTTAGCCACTAGACTACCGCGGCGGGGCTGAAGACTGTGCATAAACGACTAATAATAATATTAACGCTCTGCAGAGGTATAATGCAGTCTGTGTTTTGTTTCACTTGATCTTTTCTCAAAGCACATTGACAATTGTAGTATTTCGTTGTATGTAAATGCGAGCGGGCAGTCGTCAGGATCGTGCACGTGAAACAAGCGTGCGAAGAGAGCATACGAAATCAGCGTACCACCCTCCCCCCGTAAAATCGCCCACCCACCCTTTATTTTAGAGCACGGGATTGGCCGTTTCGGTAGCGTCAGCATTAGCCAAGGTACAATTTGGGCTACCATAGCACATCCAGGTTTATTGAGTCAAAATGACACAACTAAATGCTAAGCATCTCAGTGAAAAAGCTCCAAAGACCCGCAAAACAAACAAAATGATAAAGTAAAAGAGCAAGGCGGCGCGGCCATTTGGCACAGCGAAAGCCGCTCCTCTTCGCTCAGCTTCTCTTATCTGCCCAGTGACAACAACACTGATAGCAGCTGCGGTGAGTCATCTGCGCCGAACATGGCTCAGATAATATGCAGTAACATGCGGACGAAATGAACAACACGTTCACGAGAGCCGCCATTGTGGCAAGACGGGCCATAGACAATGTGTAATAAAAATGCGGTACGCAATACGACTGAATTATTATTACGCTCTTATCTTGTTCTTTCTCTTTTTTTCAGATAGTCATGTGCACTCGAGATGTAAAGCCTCTGTTCTGTTCTATTCTGTTGTAACTGTTCTGCTTTGGAGAGGTTGATATTACCTCGGCTACTCTGTATCGTCTACTCCGTAACAAAAAAAAACAATAGGAGGATGAAACAAGTTGAAGTGACGTGGCAATGTTCACTTTGCTTGCAGCAGTTCACACTGCCATAAAACATTCACACACACACACACATCATTCTATTTTTACTCACAGTATATGTACTAACAGATCATTCCATATATCACCAACCCTAGCTGAATATCACAAGCGCTTATCCAGTCCGGTCTCCACTAAGAAGTCTTTCAGGGAGGTGTTCGGTCCGGTCTCCACTAAAAAGTCTTTCAGGGAGGTGTTCGAATTTTTCTGAATATGCAATTCAGGCCATGTTCCAAATGATTTCTTTATTGTGAGCGGCCATCTGTCCAAACTTGCTAGTTTTTCCCTTTAATTTGCTTCTTTCATTCGCGTCCTTTACGCACTCCAAAAGAATATGACGAACATTTTCATCTTCGTGACCACATTGGCATTCCCGTGAGCTGAATCGGTGTATTTTGTGCAGGAAGCGCTTTGTATACTACTTCCAGTCGAAGTAAGGGGAGTAACGCTTGTCGTTGGCGATCTCTCACTATTCAAAAATTTTTTTTGTGCGGATCAACTTTATAAAGTAATGAGTGTTTTGAGGTCAAGGCTATCAAACCACTTCTCCATAGAACAGTGGTTAGCTCCTTGCGCTATAAATTTCCAAAAAATACACCCCAGACATAGGGATTGCGCAATCCCATCCTTCGTTCAAGGCTTTCTTGGCGAGACCGTCTGCCTCTTCATTACCCTTTACTTCAGTGTGACTGGGTATCCATTGGAATACGATGTTGTGACCCTGCGCTGAGGCATATTCCACATTTTCTGCAATACATTGTGCCTTTTCGCCATTTTTGTAAGGTGATCTCTCTTTTTGAGAAAGCCGTATTAGTCTGAACTGAGAGACATACACCGGTTGAAAATGTCCCCGTAGAGGAATGAGAAGACCGGTCCAATGTTTCTAATGATATCATATAAGCCGTGAAGCAACAATATTTACAGCTTCTTTTCGTCCACTGAGCAATGCATGAATATCTCTATGGCAAGCAATCGTTTCGAAGGCACTCTGAAGCCTCCCTCTGCGCTTAGCCGTTTCGAAGGATGAACAAATCATGACAGCGTTCGGCATGCGTGCCGTTAAACATTGATTCTCGGCAAGCAACGTTCAAGCGCGATTCTTTTTTTAATAAGCAAAACTATTTTCTTGTAACGTGCTGAATACGATCTTGTAATGTCAATAGTGTCGAAAGAAAACTAAAGCATGTTACGTAACGAATTTGCAAGAAAGAATAAGCTTCAAGAGGCACAAGGTGAAAAAAGAGTAGATCCCACGTACAGTGAGAATCAATGATATGCGAAGCACGAATGAGGAAGGTTGAATTGTCACATTGAAATTGATACAACGTTATGACGCGGACGTAAACTTTGCCGTATACATGACTTCCATGTCAAGATTGCCATGTTTGCGCCTGTCATTTGTGCTCGTCATCCATTCACGTCACGTAATACCAAATTTGATATATGTGAAGCTTGCGAAACGGCCGCGAGCGCGCTATGAGCGTAGTATGTAGTCATGTTCTTACATGACACGCATGTCATGATTATCGTGTTTGGACGTGTCATTTACTTTCGTCGTCCGTTCGCGTCACGTAATACGAAATTTGGGACTGTGTGAAGCTAGCGGAACGACCGCGAGCGCATCATGAGCATGGCATGTTGTCATGTTTTTATATGACACGCATCTCATGATTATCATGCTTGCACCAGTCGTATACCTTCATCAACCATTCACGTCACGTAATACCAAATTTGGTGTGTGCGAAGCTAGCGAAACGACCGCGAGCGCATCATGAGTGGGGCATGTAATCATGTTCTTTCATGACACGCATGTCACGATTTCCACGTTAGGGCCTGTCACTTATATTCACAATGCACTCATGTCATACCATACCAGTTTTGCGATATGTCATGTTAACTAAACCACCACAGGAGCAGGAAGACAATGACATGAAAATCATTCATGTCATGGCATGCAGGTCCCAATTCTCATGTTATGAACAGTTACCTATGTTCATCTTACAGTCATGTTATGCCATACCAATTTAGGTATAGATCCCATTATCCAAACGGCCAAAAGAGCTAAAAGTCGAGGGCAGCTAGATGGATAGATACGGTCTTAAATCACCAAAGTTCGCTAAGACATGCTTCGCATTTAAAATGCAGAAAAGTCAAAGTATGCAGATTAGGCGTGAAATTTCGGCTAATGCACTGCCCACACCGCCCAGGCGATGAACTGGCACCGCCAGTTCATCGCAGCGAGATTTCGGTGTAATGAGATTTCGGCGAGATTTCGGTGTAGCGAGATTTCAGCAGCGAGATTTCGGTGTAATGATAACGAAGTCAAACTGTAAGACTAATCCATTGGCGGACCACTCCATCGGTATGTTTGAATACCCTCTACGAACATGTACCAGAAGCGCAGAACACACGAAGCTATCGGACGGTAGATTGCACTCAACTGCTTGTTCCTTTTTTGCTTTCCTCTTTCACGATAAGAGGAACAGCGTCAGCTCGAGAATTTCCGGCAGCATAGCACTATATATAGACAGCGCAGCCCATGACAGAGAGCTACAGGAATGGACGCGGTTTCGATTGCCCCGGCATGATAGCGAATGCACAATTTATTTATTTATTTATTTATTTATTTATTTATTTATTGTACCCTCAGGGCATACAGCATTATAGAGGGGAGTGGGTTTAGAAGACAAAAAATACAATTGAAACGTGAAAAACAAATCACATTCAGTACATGTGTACAACACTCGAGAACAACGTGTTAATGACAACGCTTACACAATATCTAAAAAAAAAAGGAAGCACCGCGACAAATCAAACAAGGAATCAAAAAATCAAACAAGGAAGCACCGCGACAAAAAAAAAAATACCATAATGACGATCTAACACACAAAGAAAGTACTGAAAAAAAATATTACAACATGGCACAACGAATCTGCGATACACAAACGAACGGTAACCGAACAGCAGCAAACAAAACCAGGGAAAAAAATGGCGACATATACTTAACATATTTGCACGACGCAAGACTGCCAGTAGTTACGACGTAACTACAGAAGAAGAGACAAGGACAGAAAGAGCGCTCTTTCTGTCCTTGTCTCTTCTTTTGTAGTTACGTCGTAACAACTCGTAGTATTGCGCTGTGCAAATATGTTGATTCCCAATCACCAACTTGCCCAAGCATCCGTCTTATCAAGTGACATATAATTACAGCTCGCAAGATACCATTCGAAACGAAGCAGCTCCCATTTAGGCCACCGCGGAGCACTCGGTATAAGAGGCTGCGAGTACGATTCTCGCATCCTCGTGGCCATGAGAAATACACTCGTCCACTGAAATTTCGGCGCACGTCTTGGACCTGAGGCCAGCCAGAGTTAACGAACGGCGACCGCGCAACAGAATACGAATACAGGCACACTACAGAGCAGAGCTATGCGTCAATTTCGATCCTCTGGGTTTTTTTTTTTTTTTCAACGTACGATCGCGCTCAATACGAGTCGCCACATGCTGGCTGTGGTTAAAGTGACCCCAAGTTTGAACAATGAAACCGACAAACGTTGAATTGGTTCAGAAAGTACCGCTAACTGAGAGGGTTTTATTCACATTTTTTTATATGTAGGTGCCGATTTTCTGTACAGGCATCATTTTCGGTCGAGGCAGCGAGTAGCAACTCACACTGAGCGCGACTGTACAACTTATCCAAAGTTCACGAGCTCCCCCCCTCTTTTTTTTATCTTCACCCCAACGAAAACGCTGCCGTCGCAGTCGGGAATCGAACCTGCGATTTCGTCTTCGGCGGTCGAAAATTATCCTATAGACCGATCGACCACCGGTAGGCACAAGAACAAAGCCGGATTGGTAGACAGCTCATCATCATCGACGACGCCTTGCCGAAAGGAGGCCTCCCTCTATCAGCTCATATTTACCCCGTCCTTAGAGAGATATTTTTATTATATGGCTGCAAATCTCTTAATTTCAGCCCCCCCTCCCCCATCAAATCTCTGCTGTCCCCGACTGCGCTTCCGAATCGGCATTAGCAACGATACTAATCTTCCACACATGCTTTATAGGCGCCACGAGCGCCCGAGGAATGCGTATAATGGTGTCACGACATGAACGCGAACTTCAAAGCGACTGTCCGACGACGCCTGATGGAGAAATTTTATCGAGGAAGCAGAAGGGAGAGTAAAAAAGAAAAAAAAAGCACCTCGCCGCCCAGCGTTGCGCAACAAGTGGCGGCCCGCCAAGTTCGACGGCCTGCAAAGCAGCCGCGGAGAGGCTTTCACGCTCGTCCGTGTTTGCTTTGCTCCGAGGAAGGAGAGGCCAGTGCACTCGTTCCCTATCGATCTCCGCGGTGCACGGCCGAGCTTGACCTCCCCCGTGGAGATATAGCGCTGCGAGAGCTAGCACCGCACGCCTGCCGTTGTCAAAAGAAGTGTCCCGCAGAGAATTCCAAGCACGCGCCACCACGATTGGTGTGAAAGGTGAGTGCAGCGGCGACTCGACGAAGCAGTGGCGCCTTATTTCAGAAAAGCATTTTTTTGCACCAACAAACAAACAAACAAACAAGTGCAATGGGGGGATAAAGAAACCGCGACCGTGCGTCGAGGTCTGTGTAGAACAGATTTATCTGTGGAGAACATGACATTGCGGACGCCTATGAGATCGCGAGATCAGAAAAAAAGAATTAAAAATGCGCCTTAGACAATTTTTCTTATTGAACAGTTTTACTACCTTGCTTAGTCGCAGTATAACATGACTTTTGCTATGTCGTGATAGTACTTTGCACACGTGCTCGGATCAACGGTATGACCCGCTGAACGTCCTTTTGTTGTCTCTGTTGTTTTCGCTTGCTCGATATAGGCTTATCGGTACCCGCGAAAATAAAACTTCAGTTGAAAGTATAGCGCTGTGTCCTTGTCTGTCACGCTTACTCATTCTTCACGCACACCAGCGTTTAGAACAAGGATGAACTACACGTAGCCCCTGTGAAGGCGGCGCCGACATGTCATAACGGCACCATGGTAGCACCCTCCACCTGACCTACAGTCCTTACCCACAGATGGCTGCCCCATCCAAACGATTAAAATTTTGGTCTACGTAGACCGAGGCTTCATGTGTAAACATAAACGTGCGCACCGGGATTGGAGGCAGGGGGGGCGGGGGGGCAACCTACTCCCCGACAATGTGAAGAGGGCGCTAATTCCTTCTAGTCTGCTACGACAGACCATTCATGCCACTGTTAATGCGCAGGGTTACTGCAAAGCGTACCTTATTTCTGACGATAATGACGACCAATAAGCCCTGATGTTGCGCTCAAACCCACCGTTACCTCCCACTTCTACCCCTGAAAAGCCAGGGGACCAATGGCAGGCCGCCATGGGAAGCACGCGAACGCCTTATTTTTAATTTTCCCATTCCTCAAGGAGCTTAATTTTTTTTTCGGGCTTGACGAATTGAGGGAAAGGGGAGGGGGTGACGTTGTGGCGAAACTTGCCACCGCGTCTATTTCTGCAAACCACTTATTACGGCAGAAACGAATAATTACACTTTCGTAACCACACGCGTTTCCCTCGACAGCGTGGTGTGTATACTGAGGTGTCACATAGCTCATAACTATTCATACGTGCGCGTTTCAAGAAGATGTCCCGCACGTGAACGAGGAAGATATGTAACGCATGGGGGCATATTTGAAACACGATAAGCAGTGAATGGCAAGAATAAGAGTTATTAGTTGGTCTGCGCCTATTACACAGCCGAGGAGCACGCAGGCGCGCCGTGAAGTGGTTTCTTTGTTGAAAATAGCAGAGTACGTATGATGGAGAGGACGATACGTTCTCCGCTTGTTTTCTGTCTGGCAATATATATATATATATATATATATATATATATATATATATATATATATATATATATATATATATATATATATATATATATATATATATATATATATATGCAAGCAAACCAGTTGACAGTGCCTGTCTCCTCCTTCCGCTGCACCGTCGTTCGATGTTGTGATCCGAAAATACGAACCTATACGGCAGAAACTGATATCTGCTGATCATCCTTACGCGTCTTGGGTGCAGGCTCGACGAAACAAGAGACGCCACAGATGCAGCGGACCCACGAATCTAAACGAATCGTGCACTGTAGCCGTCGCCGCCTTGCCGAGCCCCCCATGCGTCGCAAAAGAAAACAATGGCGACGCAGTGACTTATTTGCATATCAAAGGTCTCTGCCGATGCATGTCGAAGGCCGCTCGGTAATAAGTGTTCAAGAATGTGTAACTGTCCGCGACTAACCACAACGGAGGCGCCGACATGCTAAACGCGAGAACCGTTTCGGAGACACGGCCGCAGAAGATGCATGCCCCGCCGCGGTGGTCTAGTGGCTAAGGTACTCGGCTGCTGACCCGCAGGGCGCGGGTTCGAATCCCGGCTGCGGCGGCTGCATTTCCGATGGAGGCGGAAATGTTGTAGGCCCGTGTGCTCAGATTTGGGTGCACGTTAAAGAACCCCAGGTGGTCTAAATTTCCGGAGCCCTCCACTACGGCGTCTCTCATAATCATATAGTGGTTTTGGGACGTTAAACCCCACATATCAATCAATCAATCAGAAGATGCATTGAGACGTAATTCGCCAGTGTGAACCATCCACTGAGGCGCGATGAGTCAAAACCTTCCCAATGAGAAACAGAGAGTATGATGTGACTTGCGATGAGATCCTTGCGAGTATTTGATCGATATTTCGAATTAGAAGCAGCATTCGAAAACGCTGCTTTGGCATGGGAAGCACTGAGAAGCGCATTCGAAGCAGAAGGGGCAAACAGCCGGGGCGAAATGCGGCATGCACGGACGCCAATGCCTACAAACAAACGTAAAACGCAGGAGCACACTCTTGGATTTTTGAGCTTCTGCTTTGTGTGTGTGTGTTCTCCTGTGAGTCGGCATAAAAAGGTTAATGTAATCACCGTGGATTGATAATTTTCTCGCGAAGACCTGAATGGGTCGGAACTAAGTTGAATGCGACGTCACGGCATTCCACCAAGGCTCCGAACAGCACGGACCACGTAAAAGTTGCGCGCAGCTGCAGGCGGTCCTTGCCCTTCGCACTTTTTATCTCTTTCTTTGTGGAGCTTTGAGAAAGCCCATCATAACCTTCGCACTCGCGCCCACTATAGAGTTGCGGAATTAAACTATCCTTTTCTACACCCAGATAACAATCGCCACCGTTCGGAGCAAGAATGCACAAAGAAAACAAACCGACGCAGCGTTTACTTTGCAGACGTTCGTGGCGTTAACAGCCACCTCACTGGGCAAGTGTTCCCGTTGGCGGCTTGTTTTATTCCGCCATAAAGAGTCATATCATTCTTCAAATAATATTTTTGTTGATAACTTCTAGATACTGATATTGTAATGTGGCAAATGAGTTCTGCGGACACTGGAGAAAGGTGCCCACAGAGATTCCCCATTTTAGCACAGATCTACAAAGAAATACGCAAAGGGAAAAGCTTCGCGAAAATCGACCAAAGATTCCTTTTCGAGCGCTTTTGCACAGCTAATTTCCCATGTTCAGTAGTTTGCTTCGAGTTGATGCTTGATATGTGGGGTTTAACGTCCCAAAACCACTATATGAATATGAGAGACGCCGTAGTGGAGGGCTCCGGAAATGTCGACCACCTGGAGTTCTTAAACGTGCACCCTAATCTGAGCACACGGGCATGTAGCATTTCTGGCGCCAACGAAAATGCAGCCGCCACAGCCGGGATTCCACCCCACAACCAGCGGGTCAGCTGCCGAGTATAGACTACCACGGCGGGGCAAGCTTCGAGTTGTAGATCAATTCACCCCCGTGCGTCTGTTAGCAGTGGTTAATTCTGTTGGTATAGCGAGCTTCGACAGAAAAACGCTGACCATCGAATTGGGACCTCATCAAGGGACCGCCATAAGTTTTTCCCTCCGAGAAGTTCGCGTGGATTTCCTTGCGCGCTGCTAACGAATGAACGCTGTGATTTTTCGCATATATAATGCCACTATGTGAAGAACTGCTGTCTCATCCTGGAAAGCGGTTGCGCATTTTTCTATACACGTGTTCATTGCGAGCTCAAATGCCTCCGCCATAAAGTATAGAAAATTGACGTGTAATTGACAGAGTGACTGTTAACGTGTGCTGCACACGATGTCCCAGTTAATCCCACGAGCTTTTTCGTGGTCATTACATGACGAAAAATGTTCCACATTTATTCCGAATTCCACGCGTTATTTTTACATTTTATTCATCGTGATCGACTAATCGGCATACAGGCAGTCTTACATTGCCAACGCACGACTGCTTTGAGGAAAGCCAAGCTCGGAAAACAAAAAGGAAAACTTATTTCTTCGTGCTGAAAGCTCACAGCCAGCAGTTAAAAGTCATCGCGTAAACTAAACGCGGCTGCACAAAGCGCTTACTTGGATTTGCGAATAGAATTTGTGATATACTTCGTTGAGGGAGAGATCCCTTTTCACACACTTCCCTGATCGCTTTCTTTTCACCCCGCCGCGGTGGTCTCGTGGCTAAGGTGCTCGGTTGCTGACCCGCAGGCCGCGGGATCGAATCCCGGCTGCGGCGGCTGCATTTCCGATGGAGGTGGAAATGTTGTAGGCCCGTGTGCTCAGATTTGGGTGCACGTTAAAGAACTTCAAATGGTCGAAATTTCCGGAGCCCTCCACTACGGCGTCTCTCATAATCATACGGTAGTTTTGGGACGTTAAACCCCACAAATCAATCAATCATCAATCAATCTAATCGCTTTCTTTTTGCCGATGCCCTCAATTTGTTCTTTTTTCTATTGATTTTGTATGGATCGTAAACGCGTCACACACACGCGCGAGCTGAGAGCGTTGTTGAAGCAACGCACCGAGAACGCGCAGCACTGCCAGGAGAGCACCTTAAAATAAAATAATGACAAAAGAGCGTCTTTCCTCACCAAGTTGCGAGGTTCGCCGATGTTGTCACCGCGGACCGGTGATGGTCGGCAGCTCCGCAATCCACACACACACCAGAGCGGCTGCTTCCAAACTCCTTCGCGGCTGAACCGAGTGACACAAGTGGCACAACACGGCGAGCGGCCGGTTCATCCTTTCCGGGTGACGGCGAGGGGAAAGGCCTCCGACAAGGCGTGCCACAAGAAAAAAGCGTCGCGGAGCCGCACACGAGGGGGCCTCTCTCCCCAGTCCCCATCGCGGTGCGAGCTACGGATGTTGCCGGCGCGACGAATTCTCGGGCCTGCCGCCTATGATACGCGCCCTGCCAGAGTGGTCCGCGCAGGCGCCTTCGTATCGCAAAGGCAACCTTCGTTCAACAACCGACGGATGACGGCGAGGGCAGGCGCAACGCAACCGAACCAGTCTCAACGGTGGTGACTTGTGCCTGGAAGCCGGCCTTCCCAGCGAGAACCAGCGTCGATCAGCCACGCCAGTGTCGCGGAGTGGCACCGGCAACTGAGCCTCGCAATGCACGCCGAACAGGTAGTCATCACAGCTCGCCCACTTCAGGACACAATTCGAGTCCCTCGCTGCTACGCCGTAACCAGATCGCGATCTTGGCGCTCGGAATTCCCGAATTCGCTTTTATGTAGCCCCTTCCATCAACTCCATCAATCAATCCACCTTGTTTCGCCCATTGTTGCGAATACGTCACGTTTGTGCCATTTGTGTAGGTTTTGTTACATCTCACGACTCACGCGGTAATAATGGAAAGTTGACACATGCAGTGGCGTTTTATATCTGTCGTCTCGAAATCTCCGAGGCAGCTTAAAAATCGCCTCGCGCAGCGAGAACGGTAAAAAAAAACGATAAAAAACTCAAAGCACTCTCAAAAGAGTTACAGGAAATTTTCCAATGACGTTAATCTAAATATAAGTAAACTCTCTAAATCTGTACCGCCGACTTCCTCGCCAAACTACCATAACCTAACTCGCTGTTTTTGAAGTAACTAGATAAAAGTTGTCCCTGAATATGCCCTCTATATGTACGGAGGCACTGTATACGTCCTTCTGACCGATTCAAGAGACGCGCGCGCGGAAGTGATGCTGGTTGTATATAAATAGAAAAGATATGCAAATGCTACCAAACCAGCTCACCAAGCACGCTCGAGGAGCCAGATGGCTACTAAAGTGTACATATGAGACCGATGCGTTCGGTGAATTTGTATATTTGCTTACTCATGCATTCCGTGTGCTGCAATGGAGTGAGCATAGCGAGCGCCTTGTCCCCAAAAAACGACCCGAGACCCCCGTCCGAGTGCGGCGTCTTTCGGCTGCTGCCCTTCCGTGTCCAGAGGACGGCCAATTAAAACTATGGTCAAATGAAGTGCAACAACCACAGCGTCCGCGCCCAAAACTGCAAAGAACACAGCGTCAGCTGCACCTCTCGCTTCGCGGTTATGCGCTGTGCATGACACAACGCAGCTATTACAGCGAAGGCTGTCCCGAGATAACCAAAGGCCGATTTTGGCGCCGTATAGAGCTGCCCGCCGCCGCCGGCAGCGTTCGTGACCGCGTTATCACGCGAAATAATAATAAAAAAAAGACTATCGTCTTTAAAAACATGCTTGATCCCTCCGACATAGGAATCGGTATAACACGAAAGTAAAATGTTTTCTTACGGAAGTAGTTTAATATTCATCGATATAAGAGAGCCTGCACGATGTCTATTGGTGATTGACAGTCAGAGCACCGTTTAACGTGACGTGATGCATCCACGTTGACGTTTAGTGACACATCTCCGTCCCGACGGCTAACGTTCACGATTAATGATTAAATAAACCCTTCTCGTCTATAGATGCTCGTGGGAGCTGTAGTTAACGGTGAGAGCGGTGTTATAGAGACAGCGGTGTGACAGCCAGAAGAGCGTGACTGACGTGGACGCCAAACTTGGGCTAAGGTCGCCTACTAGCGGCATGTTACTGAACACCACTGCCAGACTAGTGGGAAACGGAATCAACGTCAATCTTAATTGTTGACCGGCCGCGATTTTTCGCGGGGCCATCGCAAGCAGGGAACGCGGAGTTACGGCCCTGCGAAGGGCGCGCGTCACAGAGCCATTTTTGGTATGGATGATTGCTATCGTAGAGTTTCCTTATGTACACTAGCGGGAATTCTGGCGCTAGTGTCTATGGGAGCCCCAACGCACGGCGCTTCAGCGAGCGTGGGAATGATGGGTAGTACACACATTTGTCTAATCTTCGTAATTTTGGCATGCTTCTGGCTCCGTGTGAGTTCGTGTGGCTTGGAGCTGTTTTCTCACGAAAGAAAAATAAGCAAATGTTCAGCATTGATTGATATGTGGGGTTTAACGTCCCAAAACCACTATATGATTATGAGAGACGCCGTAGTGGAGGGCTCCGGAAATTTAGACCACCTGGGGTTCTTTAACGTGCACCCAAATCTGAGCACACGGGCCTACAACAAGCAAATGTTCAGCAGTTGCGCTTCACAACCTTATTCTTTTAGACTTGCTTTTCCAGATCGGGTCACGAAGTTCAAAATGGTTGAATCATTCTTTCAGAACAAAACGAAAGCACAGCAATAAACGAAGCAGAAAGTATACAATTCACCGCCCGCAAGTATATGAAGAAGAGCAAATGTGTGTACTACCCGTGATTCCCACGGTCGCTGGAAGATCGCAGCGACAGAATCCCCTCTAGTTAAATTTAGGAAACTCTATGTATGCGATGAGAGACGCCGACGCTGGCGGTGTGTTAAGGCGTTGACGAAATTGCACTTCTCCAATCGGAAACGCGCCGAATGGGACTAATGCGTAGAAAGGACGCGTTGAAAAAAGTAATCGTAGATGTCACAGTCATGATGCATTAATACATTTTACCAAAAACACCGTGAGACTGTAGCATTAGATATAAAAGGCGTCTTTTTAAAGCCGACAAAGTGTGTGACCATGGCGCAGTATGCACGGCAACCGTTATCACGGACCGAGAGGTCACTGGTACGACTCCCATTAACGGAACTATTTTTTTGTATTTTATCATATACTTTTTTCATATCATATGCATATCATATACATTTCCGTGACGGAAATACGTCACTGAATTCTTAGTAGAGCCCGGCATAAAACACTTTCATGTTAAAAAAAGGAAATAGGTAAAAAAACCAAGCTAGAATGAGAACAGAACCGTATGCATGGTAGCCCAATATTCTATACCACAGAGCCCTATACTTGTGCTAGAAAACCCATCGCAAACTGACCCTATGGAGGCTTCATGTCGGCTAACAAATAGCGTTACCATGTGTAATAAAGCGTTTGAGATGACTCAAATAACAACCTGGCACTACACAATGCGGATTGCGTAACGATTGGGCCACTGAATGCATTCTTCCCATCCATTACAAAAGGTTCATACATAATTCTTCGTTGCCGTCGGCAGCAGAATCAACGAAGTGAACACTATGTCTTACAGGTGCGTAGCGGGTACCACGCTTCTGCGAAGAATCACGATCACTAGTGGAATGATGCACGTTATCTTGTGTCACAGAACGAGCGCTCAAAATGGGCGCGTCGCCAAATTCTTGCGATAACGCGCCGGAGTGACGCCGCGAGGCCAGCGAAAAAAAAAGAAAGAAAACAAACATCTAAGGGCTCCCCGGGCGCGCGACGCTCTCCCCTCGGAAGCGTGGCTTCGCCGATTAACCTCCTCACCCCACAGCGGCGGCCGGGCAAGCACTAATAATTTCTAGAAGGAAATAGGCGTGGTCATGCCGAGTTGAGTCATCCGACGCGGAGGGCATTCGAACCGTCTCGCCCTCTCCCCAGCCTTCGCTGCGTATCGCGCCGACGAAATGACGAGAACCATCTGGAACGTCGCGCGGAAGGTATTTAACCGAGCAGCGGAGATGAGAGATCAGGAGAAGACGGAAGTTAGCGCCAGAGCGCGTAGGGTACACCGCCGTGTGGTCGGCGAAGGTTTTGTCCGTAGAGACAAAGCAGGAGAAGAAGATGTTTTCCACCTGAGGGGGAAGGCTCGAGCTACAGGCAAGAGCGTGAGTTTACCGCTATCGAGCGAAGACGCGTGGCAACAGCTGCGTGTGTGAAGCCGACGTGTTTCCGGCGAAGAAGTTTGAAGCTTGGAGAGTGGCCAATTGAAGACGCGAGGTTTCCTGGAAGAGAAACTTCGGGGCAGCGGAACGGCAACAACGCTGGACTTTGAGTGAGTGATTCTCGGAAGAGTAATTGATGATTGATATGTGGGGTTCAACGTCCCAAAATTCTCGGAAGAGTATCATTCAGACTTTTGTTCCAAGGACTTTGGACTGAATAGGTTTTCTATCTCTTTAGTCTTTTAGTGTCTTGGTTGTTCAATGCATGCGACTGCATTGTAGTGTGTATTGTTGTTTGTGTCCGCTGTTTTGAGTGTGGCTGATTGTACTGTGTAGTGCGTTTTTTGATTGGTGACATATTGTACTTACCTATTGTGGAGTGTGCATACTTGTATATTGTTTTCGATCTGCCATTATTGAGAATATAATTTTGTTTGTTTATCAACTCTCGGCTCTGACTTGTTCTTTGGGCCACAGCCGGCGTCCGCTGGCGCACCAAAAAGGACCACTTTTAAATTGTCCACGCTTTCGTGGTGCGGTTCGGGGGGCCGATACTTCGGCCCTTGGAATTAGCCCGGCGATCGCCTCCCTGATTAACGCGACCTGTGTGACATCTTGCTCGCAGAAAAATACAATTTACTGTGTGCTGGATACCGTGCAGGTGTAGTTTCCCGAAGAGGCTTTGAAAAAAGATTGATGCGCGTTCCGCGCAGGCCTGGCGGTTTCGCGAGTTCAAGCTATATGGAAAGCTGAAGTTGATTCTCAAAACACAACTCAAAGCGTACGTTCCGTGTGTGCTTCGGAAGGGACATTGAAGCCGACGAATGACGTACTCACAAAAAAAAAATCGAATTCCGTTCTTTTTTTTTCTGCGACCAATGAAAGACCCAGCACCCATAAGCCTAGAAAATGTGCTTCAAAACGTGAGTGCACCTTGGAAAAAGTATTTGAAACGTCTTTTGGAAACTAGTTCCGCTCCATGTTGTATACTGCCGTCACAGAATGGTATGAGCTTCCCGTCACGGGTTCGTCACGTGCTCGTGCACGGCCACTGGCACCGTGGCTTCACTAGTGAGGCACCAGTGGTCATCTTGGAAGGTTTTGGTGCCAGACGACGTCATCGCAACCAGCCAGACTGCTGTCCCTACAGTTTGTATTGCAGCCTCACATCACGCTATTGTCGGAGGGTGCTACCGCAGGAAAACTGGCTTTGATATCAAAATGAAATATCTTGCCAGCATTTGCTGAGCCGCACGCTTGCACAGAGCCGCCTCTGTATACAGGAGATTCGTATGACAGTGTAAACACACGTCCGAAAAAATGTGTCAGTACCACTTTGACGGTCTGTCGTGAGACCGCACGATGCCAGGTATCACCAATATTGCGGGTCCGAGAATTCTTTGTATACGAGTATATGCAACGCCACCCAAAGAAGCTTCATCAAGGCCCGGCAGCTCTACTGCATACGTCACACGACGTCATCGGTAGTATATAGCCAGATTTTTTCAGTGGGCCGCTTCCACTCTGCGGACGCTGGCACTCACTACCGGTGGTCACTGCTGTCCGGGCGGCAACGCCGATTGCGTTGCGCGCTGCACTCGGTGGCGGTTCCTCACCGACGCCTGCGGTCAGCGGCGCGTTCGCGTCGACACTCTGGTCACTTCAGCATTATATGCTGGCCATCGACGCTAAGCGTGTTTCGCATTCTTTATGTGCTGGCAGGGACCTCATGATACTTTTACGGTTGTAAGCTGCACGAGAAATGCTAATATTGCATTTCTCTCTCGGTGCTATCGACCACTTCTACTTTGTGGGCAGCTTCGACAATGAGACAAGCCTGTGAGGTGCGACCAAAGAAGTGTGGTGTGCTCCATTGTTGTGGGTACTACGTCTCTGCTGTGGCAATTACGAGTATTTATGCGTGTACTGCTGACACTTGCGGACCCAGTGAAGAGATTTCATCGTGATCTTAATCAGAACACCCAAGGCGCCGTGGACATTGCCAGGTATTGTTTTGATGATCTCGACATGCATTTTGCTCTCCTCGCTAAATCTTTTCGAAGATCACTTTGGGAGGTTCATTCGTGTGGCTGGGTTCCAATGCGACGTATCAAGAAGGCATGCGCACGAAAGCGGAAACAAGCTTCGCCAAATCACGCTACCACAGAGTGACACGTCCGCTGGAAACCCAGCTGACAATGACCAAACATGGAGGTCATTTAAGAAGGTGCAAAAGTGCAGCGAGCAGCCTAGAACGTCGTTATGACTGCGCGAGCAATATAAAAACTAAACGTAATTTTGCCGTTTGTAACTTGTGACAATTGCAAAAGAGTCTTTGTAATTGTCATTGATACGTCTTTAAGGTGTACCAATCGAGAATAGGGCAATAAATATTTCACCGGCCCATCCACTGTGTAACCTCGTAAAAAAAACAGAGGAGGCCTTGTTCACATTGCAATGTCAGCTGGGAATTCACGTGCGCACACCTTTTTGTTGTTGTTGTGAACAACTTGCAACAAAGACAGATCTTTTAGAGACCAATGGCCAGTACCAGGATAGTCGCGGAATTCTCGCAGGACTTGCTGGCAGGCGAAGACTTCACAAAGTTTGACTGCTGTGACTGTGGACATGATAGCGAACAAGCGATCAAACATTCACCGTGGGGCAGCGAGAATGTTCGCTAAATAGTTGGTATCGACGCCTGAATGACAGGGAACAAGAGAGAGAAGACAAGTTCAGAAACAAGGAAACTAGATAAGCTTGCCAATTAATTAGTGCATGACTGATTGGAATAAAAAAAAGAAAGTGTAGAAGCAGAATGAAGTGTGTATACGTTTATTTATTTTTAGCCATCCGCAGTTTTTTTGGCATATGAACGTTTATTACTAATATAACACGAATTGTAATTGGTAAAAGGTAATTCACTATCGAGCTCACGCAAGTCAAGCGTTGGCCCACTGATGACACGTCACGCGAGGAGCTTCCAAGCCTTGACGAAGTTCCTTTAGGTGGCGTTGCTATACAAGTTGCACAGTTAGGATAGATGTCAGTAGGAAGCTTATTTTTTTTTCACGCTTTATTTTCAAGTTTTACGTCCTGTGTACTTCATCCCCTCATTGATAAATTGTTCGAATGTAGGCACTATATTAATATTCGATTCACTGAAACCGTGCTATGTAACGCCTGTATTTTTAATAAATCAAGGGATTTTTGGAGAATCATTATCGGGTCCGTTACTATTTTTAAATTTCCAGTAATGATCTTCCCGACATTATACGCATGGCTCAGTGCGTTTTGTATGCTGACGAATTTTCTTTGCTGATAGATGTATTGATACTGTCACTAGTAAATTGAATGCTCTATTTTGTAGCCTGTCCAAGTGCTGGGAGAAAAATCATATAATTAATAATCCAAATAAATCTAAGTATATGGTTTTTAGATCAACTTAACGCAGGTTAACTATTTCACCAGGGATCTCAACTGACTCTCATTTCATCATTGTCAGTGACAACGTATCATTTATTGGCGTTCACCTCGACGCTAACCTTAAGTTCGCTCATCATAATGCCCGCATCAAAAAAATGGAAGCATTCGGCATTCGCGCGTTACTGAAAGCTCGTTTCCCATAAGGCACATCCTTTCTCTTTAGTTCGTCTTCATAAATTTTCTCTCTCTCTCTCTTCGCAACATTTCTTTTTACCATATTTTATTCCCCTCACCCCTTTCCCAAGCACAGGATAGCCAGCCGGTCTAAGAACTGGCTAACCTCCCTGCCCTTCCACTTAAACTTTCTTCCTCCTCCTCCTTCATAAATTATGGCATCGCACCATGGGGGACCAGTCTCGTCTATCATCCTTAGCATCTACAAAACCGAGCTCTTAAGTGTTATTAGGGGCGAAGCTCCTCTTAGTTTAACCTTGTCCTGCGTCAGGCGTAGCCGGCAGTATCAGGCAAACATACATACATACATACATACATACATACATACATACATACATACATACATACATACATACATACATACATACATACATACATACATACATACATACATACATACATACATACATACATACATACAGACGGAAGCATGCACGTGCGGGCGGATGCACGGACGAACGCACGGACAGACAGAGAGACGTTCGCCCCACTCATCATCATTCACTCCGTGGATATGCCGTTTTTTTTTAAACTTCTCGCAACTGTAACTCCCTTCGCCTTCTTCAATACAATCGCATCCTGACTGCTAACAACCTATCTCAATAAACAAAAAAAACTTCGTGCTAATTTCATTGATACTAAAATTATAGTTATTACTAATACTGCCAGGTTTGCGGCTAACAGTAACTTTATACTTCCTAAAGCTCGTATGACGAATCACCTTCACGATTCTGCCCCGCCTCCTTGTGGAATAATTCGCTCACATCATTCAAATGTAAAGTTTCTTTAATTTCATTAAAAAGCTTATTATAAGAACATTTGTTAGATATTCTATGTATTTTTCTTTTTTGCCTTGTACCATGGAGATTAATATTGCTTTATATTGCCCTCATTATTTTTTTTTATTTTTTTGACCCATGCCTTTTTGTTTTATGCCTTTATATTTTTCATTTTACTTTGTGTCTCGTCTATTTTCTTTTCACGGTTCAAACTACTGCTTGTCTTTTTTTTCATGTCTTTGTGATCATCATCGAAGGTTCCGTCAGTCTCTTACTTTGCAACCCTTGTCTGTATATTTTGCACCCTGCAACATTCTTTTATGTCGGATAATAAAACTGATTTATTTATTGCCATCCTAACAAAAACAATAATGTACCACCAAAACACGCGACCTTGTTCCACCTTCGACGCTCTGTGTTGTGGTTCTCACCACGCTTTCTGTAACCGCGAGGATCAAAGAAGCCGCGAAAACACGAGATACCTGCACACACACTCAGAAGCTGGCTGTCGCGCTCCTATACAGTGCACCCCCCCCCCCTCTCGTTCCATCCATCGCCGCCCTCACGCTGCGGTGGGGAATCTTACTAAAGCCGAGGCGTAAATTATATGTTGCCGAAGGAAAGTTCTCGAAGATAAAGTGCGCGCCTTTATACGTGTATAAACACGCGAGCCAGCAAGTGCACCGAAAGAATCCGGCCATTGCGCCGAGCAATCTGTATTGCCGACGGTGGCGGGAAATTCAATATAAGCCCTGCAGCAGACAACATACAGTAATCACACGACGAACGGCATCCTTGTATACGGGCAGAAGAAGAAACCAGGGGCTGGCGCGCGACGTCGGGGGGATATTAAACACTGAGGCCAGTGTTGCCGCATTCCGTGCACGTCGTATAAATTCAACTTCAAGAACACTTGGCGCCGTATTTGATCGACATGGCACCTCCGTGGTATTGGGTATGCTAATTAGAGTGTTTGTACGAAAAACCGCTCACTAAATCTCGGCGCGCGCTCCCGCTTTTCCATATTCGTGTTATACCTTCGTGACGTGCATAAATCAACACGCGCATACACATCCTGTGATAAATAGGCTACCAAGAGGAAATTAAAGCGGCAAGCACCTCGTATGCATACTCGGTTCCTGTTACGACAACAGCGGATAGAAGTAAATAAGCGTGCATCGATGGAAGAGCCTTTCATTGTTAAGTATAGCTGTGACTCCCGCGGTGTCAGTGAGAGGGAGTGGACGCGTCGATTTTGTTCGTCTCCACGACATGGCTGCGTGCGAACATATTAATCGGCAGAGGAACATCTCTGTGTGTTTGCGTGTGTGCGCGCGTACGTGCGCGCGTGTGTCAAAGCTCGATATAATGCAGGGTCCTGATTTAACGAACTTTAATATAACGCAGTTAAAGTGCGTTATATTGCGAGACCATAGCGGCAATTTTTTGAAACTTTTTTTTTGAAACTCCACTACGGCGTCTCTCATAATCATATAGTGGTTTTGGGACGTTAAACCCCACATATCAATCAATCAATCAATCAATTTTTTGAAACTTCTGCTGGCGCCCGAGGCAAAAAAAACAATGTTGAGAGACCCAGGTTATCACCTTCATTTTATGCGATTTCAGATCGCAGCTCTTTTGGTTTTGCGGCTTTCGAGGGCGCGTATATATCAAAGCACGCGGAAAGCAAATATATACGTTCGCCAAGCCTCCTGTATTTTATCATTGCCAGCCAGATGCGCTCGATCCAGCCGTTTACCCGCTCATCTAGCCCTTCCCTGTTCTCTCCCATTGTTTAGCCTTCGCGTGCACTTTGAGGTCATTGGGGAGAGAGCCCCCTCATGCAGTGCCTCAAGACGGAAATCATATGAAGTAATTTTTTGCTCAGTTGTGTACAGATCCGTGGGGTGGCGTCTTGCATTCCTCGATTGTGTTCACAATATTAGCGGTCACGCTGCCTCTGTAGAGATACGGTGTTTTGAGATAGCGTGTCGCCGTTCGCGGCGCTAAGCTGGTCAGCAATGGGGAAGCATCACTGCAACGTTACTGCATCCGCTGACATAAAAAGCGCTGCGGTGCAGTGGCGGCATTGCTTCGCGCCACAATAAAGGAGCCCGAAGGAACAAATTTGATACACGTATGACATTGCAGTGGGAAACACGTCTATCGATCGCATGTACGAAGGAAAGCGCTCGGAAGCACGTGTTACGCGAGCAGCGCTGCGCATCATGTAGCGTCGCATCACGACCATTTCCTGAGCTAAGGCGGACCCACGGCTCTTGTTGAGAAGCGCGCGTTTACACTGGCATTTAAAGAAATAAAAAAAAAGGCGTTGGCCGGATTCGCTTAACATCGCCGTCGCTTTGCTCCGGGCAACGCTGCTATTGAGCGCACATGTGAGTGGCCACATATTAAGTATTTGATTGATATGTGGGGTTTAGCGTCTATAAACCATGCGATGATTATGAGAGACGCCGTAGTGGAGGGCTCCGGAAATTTCGTCCACCTGGGGTTCTTTAACGTGCACCCAAATCTGAGCACACGGGCCTACAACATTTCCGCCTCCATAGGAAATGCAGCCGCCGACACATTTAGGAAGATGACCTGGAATACATTCCTTGTAGAGAAACGCCGCACCTACACTGTAAACAAAAGTTAGCCGAGATGGGAGTTTCTCCAGCACATGAGCCCACAAAACTCCCCTGCCCCAATTATTTACTCCCTGGTAGGGAGTGAACTCGGCACATGTCATCGTAAAACGCCCCCTCCATAATCACAGAGTTTATGAACGACATGACCTTGTTAAACTCCCCAGGGAGTTTCAGGTGACGTGGTTACAAACTCCCTATAGGAGCTTTAAAAACCCTCTTTGGGCGTGACGTGTGTGTGTGTGTTTGTGTGTGTGTGTGTGTGTGTGTGTGTGTGCGTGTGCGCGCGCGCGTGTGTATGTGTCTGTACGGGCATATGTTTGCACGTCGGTGTGAAACACATGTGATTTGTGTGGCTAACCGTGTAAGCATCTGTCCACAGGCAACGAAATTATAAGTGCAGCGAAGAATAGCAACGACCGGTTGGTATTTACTGGGAACATTTCAATATATTTCGCACCTTAAACCACGCTGCACATCGGTCCGATTCCTCAACGAAACGTCCTGAATGCCACGCTTCAAAGGGCCGAGTAACAAAAAACTTCGAAGAATAAATTAATGGTAGCAAAAGTAAGCTGTTACGATCGTCAGCGGCTGCTCCTGGAGTTTCACCATCAGAAACTTCGAAGTGGTCTGAAGTAGGCTTCGCTCGACTACGGCAGGCTGGCCGGCAACCGGTCTGAGAGTTGCGCCGGCGACGCGCTCGCCCCGTATCTGCCAATAGTGGCTTCTCGGAGTGTCACCGGTATTTCACCGGCTGTAACATCTAAGTGGTAAGAAGGCCTCGCTATGCCGTCGGTATCAAGCCGGCATCGTATCGAACTCGCACTGTGCGCTGGCCACCGCGGCAAGCGGTACGAGCTAGCACCGACCACCGGCGATGCAAAGAATGTGTTTCACAAAAAATGAAGGCTGCTGGGGTGTGTAACAGTCTTCTGCGCCTTGCCACCGCAGCTGTCAATGACTAACTACAAGGCGAGCGCCGAACGAGGCGGAGTACGATCGTCAGCGATTGCACCGTAAAACTTCGAAGCCGTTCGAAGTAGGCTTCGCTCGACTACGGCAGGCTGGCCGGCAACCGGTCTGAGAGTTGCGCCGGCGACGCGCTCGCCCCGTCTCCTCCGATAGTGGCTTCTCGGAGTGTCACCGGTATTTCACCGGCTGCAACATCTAAGTGGTAAGAAGGCCTCGCTATGCCGTCGGTATCAAGCCGGCATCGTAACGAACTCGCACTGTGCGCTGGCCACCGCGGCAAGCGCTACGAGCTAGCACCGACCACCGGCGATGCAAAGAATGTGTTTCACAAAAAATGAAGGCTGCTGGGATGTATAACAGTCTTCTGCGCCTTGCGACCGCAGCTGTCAATGACTAACTACAAGGCGAGCGCCGAACGAGGCGGAGTACGATCGTCAGCGATTGCACCGTAAAACTTCGAAGCGGTTCGAAGTAGGCTTCGCTCGACTACGGCAGGCTGGCCGGCAACCGGTCTGAGAGTTGCGCCGGCGACGCGCTCGCCCCGTCTCCGCCGATAGTGGCTTCTCGGAGTGTCACCGGTATTTCACCGGCTGCAACATCTAAGCGGTAGGAAGGCCTCGCTATGGCGTCGGTATCAAGCCGGCATCGTATCGAGCTCGCACTGCGCACCGGCCGCCGTGGCGAGCTCTGCGAGCTATACATGCAATGCATGCGAGCAACGGGAACAGCGACTGCGAACCATCTCATTCGTTTAAGTCTATCGCTCCGTAGCTTAAACTGCGTGGATAGCGGACACCTATTTCTGTGCATGGGAAAAACGAGACGTAAACTGCACATCAGCAAGCATTTTGTGATCGCCAGCTGTCATTCATCGAATCATCGTGCCGTACTCGTGAGTGAGGCCTAGTCGTCGAACGCGGTAGCGGCGGTCTACCTCGGTTCATCGCTGGAGCTGCTGAATGTGCCTCGTTAATGTGTTCATTCAAGGCCGCGCGCTCTTTGTGTATGATTCAGTGCATTTTACGGGTCCACAAACAGCACTGCTGATGCGAATTCAGCCTGTACGACAGAGCGTCAACTGATAAAACTTTTTCGTTATAGTAAAAAAATTATTACATATTAGGCAGGATTAGGATAAAAGGCATGTGTGTTGAAGTGCTTACATCAAACCACCGCAAGTTCATACTTACGCCGTGCGTATTTATTGCTTAATTATTAGAAAAAAAAGGCTTTCACCTGGGCTACAGGAGGTCAGAATGTGGTACCTATATATACTCGGTGACTATATGGTAGGTGTGTACTGCGTGTGGCAAGCTGTGGTGAGTGCGAGTGTTGTGATATTACGTGAACGTTGTGATAATGTTTGCGTACTGTAATCATTGTTGTGCGTATTAAATGTAATGTAATTAAAGTTACGCTTGCGCATGGTACGGCTGCTGACGTAATTTTTTTTCTCGGTCGATGCAAAAAATTTACTCCCATACTGACCTGAAAAAGTTCCCCTATGGATGTAAATAAAAACCCCCCTGACACCATGCGAAAACCCCCTTCTGATGGGGAGTAAATTTTTTACTCCTAGAGACGGGGTTTTTAAAACTCCCATCTGGGTGTGCGCTAGAGGACAAGGTCATTTACTCCCATTTCGGCTTATTTCTGTTTACAGTGTATTTGTGATGACGCTGGAATCTGCGCTCCAGCGTGAAACGCAACAATTTAACAGATCGGTGTATACCATGCAGAGGTCAGCAGTGCGGAAACAGTTGATCTGTGTACCTCTCACTCTTGCCGCTCGAGAGAACTCCGTTGACTGACAATGCGATTTTTTGTCTTTCGCAAATAATCGTTTGAACTTCGTCGAAATCGATATCGACAATAACTGCATGCGGTTTGACGCACCAGAACTGTTACATGACATAGCCACGTAATAACGTGGGACACCGCAACAATTTTGACCACCCAAGCTTCTTCGATGTGGTGGTAGCACAAATTTTAGAAATGTTTGTACTGTGGATCTAAATAAAAACACGGGTGGTTATTCTTGCTCACGTACGGCTGGTTGCTTTTTCACCCATTTTTTATTCTTATTTACCTTACATTGGTTCAAATAACTTCCCCTATACATTCCTTGGCATTATTGTCTGTTAGATCTCATATATATATATATATATATATATATATATATATATATATATATATATATATATATATATATATATATATATATATATATATATATATATAGTGCCCACCATGTGCCTTTACGTTAAGATTTCCTTAAGAAGCTTAAACATAGCCACAATTTAGTACAAATCTACTGATTATTACTGTTCTCGATAGATTATTTTCACAGGAAACAGCTATATCTTACTTTATAATTAGCCAACGTCTACATTTAAGTGTTGTAAAACCCCCTTTTTTTGTCTCACATGTGTTTCGACTACATCATCGGTTCTATACCGTGACCACAACTGGCAAGGCTAGGTCCTAAGTGAGCTTCATCCCTAAAATGAGTACATCACGTTGCCTCGGAACGCACTGATTGGTTGTTATCCCGTCACTCTAACGAAATCATATTCGGCATCGATATCGACATGTCCGGGAATAGAAACCACAAATTCGCGCTTAGCAGCGCGATGCCTTCGTGCTTAGTTATATACCCGGGCAGGTAAAAAAAAAACGAACATCGGCAAAAACTTCAATAATATCTGTTATTGTGGAAATGATAATAACAATGCGGAACTTGATAAAATTGATGCAGTTAGGTAAACATGTGCGTTGAACGGCATTTTCGGAGAGTACCAAGAAATGTGCAAGATATGAACCAGGCTCGCACGAATATGAAAACATCGGACGTCTCCACCGAACGCATGTTAAAATGCGAGCCGTTTACCTGCCTCGTGACCAAACTCCGGCCCGCAGAGTCTCGTCTTGCTCAGTACGCGCAGAGCACGGACCCGAGCTCGGGCTGCGGCGTCCGCGCCAATCAATTGTCTCGACCCGTGTATACCCCGACAGCTGCTGAAGGCAAGCCCGCGCCCACAATGACTGACTCTCCAAATAGGTGATAATTATTAAACTTTTGATACGTATAGAATCAATCGTTATACGTATACCAGTCAGTCGTATGTAACATCACAATGAAGTGAACGTTAACTCTTTCGTTACCGCACGAAAATGGTTATTTTTTCATAGTTTTCGGGAAGATCGTTTTAGCCAGTTCGAAAAGTACTCCAGCACGCAATGCAGCATACCAAATTTCGCGCAATGAAATGCTTTTTCAAAAAAAATATATGTCATAGAGCAATAAAAATGTTTTAAATGATTAAAAATGCAATACGTTTGTAGTTTTTGGTTGCCAGCTAGTAAACACTGCAATGAAAACACTATATGTTAAAATATTCAAAAGAAAGAAAATTCGGAATATACACTTTGAAGAAAAATGACCCAGGAACAGTAAAACAACAATAAATGTTGTACAAAAAGTTTATATTCACATAGGCAAAGAAAATTACAAATGAGGTGCTGCTTCGTTGCTCAAGCCATGCGGTGAAGGAATGCCTGGTTTTCCGTGAGACACAAGTGAAACCGTTCACATTTCTGAGTAATTTTTTTGTTTTCTCGGCATAAAAGACTGCAGGTGTTCCAATATAGATGGATGCCCGTAATGTTAATAATCCTTCTATTAATCAGATGTCTAATGAACTTCGCTATTTCGTCTAGCGTCACTTCTTTCCATGAGGCAGCTCACTCCACGTAGGGCGGTATAGGCATTCATATGAATATGCATCCAAGCACATTTCTCAGCATTTTTCACACAGTATTACAAAAAGAGCAATATCGCACACAGTTCTAAAACGGTTCGCGCTGCTCCGTAGTCAGGGCCAACATGTGCTCTGGGAACCTTCTCGTCGTTAGGAGAAACTCTGCAGCCGGCGCTTGGACATCGCCCCTCGGCGTATTGTGGACCTCGCATGTGATCAGAGTAGCTGTAACATTGAGCACAAAGGTCGTCAGCTACACACTTGTGGCGGAGGAGACAACTTCAGGCCGTAAACAAAACAAACTCATGAACGGCTGTGGGCGCCTCAGGCTGACGCGAAACATTGTCTTCATAATACTTGAAGCTGAGGTGCTGTCCTCCTCAAACTCTAAGCTCACCCTCACTCAATTCAGGTGGGATTGCAAGACAGTTTCGAGTGGCGCATGTTTTTTTTTTTTTTTGCAGCGCTGGTGCTTACCCATGCGCGCATGACGACTATATGCCATAGGAGAAACTATATGCACTATATGCAACGCTGTGTCTGATATAATGATACAAGCAAAACCAATGCTGCTGGAAACTGGCTGAGAAGGCCATCTCGACACTTTAAAACATGCGGGGGACCATAGGAAATAGTTTCTGTCGAATAAATTTTCCCTTGATTCCTAGCAACAGCTGTCTATTGAACAGCTCGCATAAATTTCAGGCATTACTGCTAAACACCATCAAATTGCGAAGTTGCCACTTTAATTCGATGTTTGGCTTGCGAATGTTTCTTTCATCATATAACTTTGATGTTACGGCAGAATAATCACGACGGGCACGCCCATCTGTCAAGTTCGCCAGCCTGGTGCACTTTTCGAACAATACAAGCGCATCGATTCGCGCAAAGGTCTGTCAAAAATCACGATGTTGCCCAAACGGCCAAATTTAAATTTATTCTGAAAGTTGAGCGGTTGGACCACCTACTAAAAAGCGACTGGTGCACGAAAAACAAATCGAACATGCTAAAATTCACGATCCAAAGCGTCAATCCCCGGTGATTGATTTGAATAGGCGCGGTAACGAAAGAGTTAATGGCCGTGAATGGACTCCACCTGGAGGACCTACATACTCTTCAGTCAAAACTCCCGCTATCGCAAGCCAGAGAACAGGAAACTGAACAGACATACGCTTGGTAAATGCCGATGCTTTGGCCGATGTTACTCATGCACGCACCAGTCTGCGTTGTCCTTTCAAGTAGTTAAAGCCAATTCATAAGCCACCGACCCCTCCAATCGTGTATATATGTACCGAACATCGTGCGGCAGGAAATTAATTCATGCGGCAAACGAAACATATCGCGTATGCATAAGTAAGCATACATCTGTGGCCGACAACTGAGAAGTGCTTGCGTGCCTCTTGGGCGACGCCCTCCTATCCAGGCGCATTTCCCACAAACGATTCACCCTTCGGGCGGAGTCAGTTCCCGTGTTTCGTCACCTGCTGCGTCGGATCGACGAGCTGGACACGCGGTCGAAAGCCCGCCAAGTCGACGCCTATGTACATACGATGAAAAAGTGTGGCCCATGCGAACATGCAAGTGGATGCAGCTCAACAAAGGTCCGTCCCTCGTAACGTAAGCGAGAGCGACCTGCGAGCACTCCGGCCTTCGTACAGCCGTATTCCACGCGAAAAGGACAGAAAAGAAATTAATCTGTATTAAAAAAAAAGCAGGTGATGCACTGCAGACGCTTGTAAGAATAGGCGCGGACCAGTAGCGACAGAGGACATAATGTTAGAACAAAAAAAGGCGGGCCCAATTACAAACAGCTCTTAGGAAAAAGCGAAAAAAAAAACTTGGCCCCGTATCTGCATGTAATCTGCAAATGTCGTCGAAAGACGTCTTGCGTGTGGAGAGAGTGAACAAAACATTTATTTGATGTTCTGCTCAAGAAAATCGGTGAATGATATTCTGGAGGCGCTGCGTTAGAGATCCTCGAGCGTGCAGCGGAGGCGAACGAGCGCATCAAGTGACGTCACACACTGTCACCCACACTGTCACGTGTGGCAGTTTTTTTTCAAAAACAAAGCGCGTGGCTCCGAGACGGGTGTGCGCGCCCGCCTCAAAGGTGATAAGGTGTAGAACGCAAGGCGACGGGTAGGTGCCACCACCGTCTCGTTTTAGCAAAGCTTTGGAAACACTCGCCTTTCCGTGCAAGCGTTGGTTGGTCAGCGCAGCGTGATAAGCGCTACGGTCCTTAGAATTACTTGTGTATGCATTTTCTAGTAAAAAAAATGCACATGCAGAATATACACGTGTTATTATGGTTGTCCCATACTCGCACAATAATTGCTTATTAATTGACAATTGCACAAGTATGAAAGCTAAATCTTGAGCAACATTGGTGGGCGCTGCGGATGGGGTTGGCCGTTTCAAGTACCCGAGGCCGTTAAGAGTGGACAAACAGACAAATGTGCTGACAGACAGACAACACAGACAGACAGACAGACAGACAGACAGACAGACAGACAGACAGACAGACAGACAGACAGACAGACAGACAGACAGACAGACAGACAGACAGACAGACAGACAGACAGACAGACAGACCAAAATTTTTGCGTAGAAGGTCCCCAAGAAAGACTACCGTCTTTGAAAACGAAGTCTAATTCAGCCTCGAGCAAAACAGGCCGCGTATGACAGTCGAGCTATCCGAGATACCTGCAGTTCACGTGAAGCGCGCATCACGTGACCTGACGGTAAGCGTTCAGAGGATGCGTCGTGGCAGCGGAAGTGGGAGCTGATATCCGTCAAGTTTCTATATAGCTCGTACACGGACCCTCCTTATGGCCGCGGAGAAGCAGACACGGATCGAAGCCAAAATGAGATGCATGTAACACGCGAGCACAGATAGAAGAACACTTCTGGCGCGCATAGCACGCGTTCACTTATCCCAGGCGGCGGTTCTCGCGTCGTGACGCAAAAGCAAGCCCGTTGTGGCGGCATTGACTTTGGATGCGCGCCTATTACCATACCACTCGCGCAGACGAGCGTGTTTTTTTTTATCCAGCTACCTTCTCAAGATGGCGCCGACATGTACAGAGACTTGTAAATTACCACTTCATTCCACCTTGCGACAGCATCCCCCCTTCCCACACACACACAAAAAAAGCGAAATCAGAATCTCGTGACAGAAATCTAGGCTATTGTGTAACGAGCTGTGGGCCCTCATAACAAAGACAAAGCGTTCACGCTTGCATGCTTTTACACGTATCATTTTGGCAGCTTAAGTCGCAGTGACGGCCCGATTTCTCTCTCATGAGCAGAGCCCATATCCATATTTTGCTCTCCTCGTGGATGCACAGAACGCGTTTAACCTTGTACCTCTGCAAATGAGACGTACGAGAACGGTCTGGTGTTGCGACATAACCACGATGAAATGGATCAGCACAAAGATGAGTTCGAACGAACGGCCGCTATAGAGTTATTGGTGGAGACTTGAGGAGCGTTAATCTAAAACGCATCGCAGATGTGCGTGCTTCTATTTTTGTGACTTCTCTCTCTCTCTCTCACTCAACCACGACCTACTGTGCGCAACATGCTTCAGACACAAGGGAGCGCGAGAAGTTTACAGCCAGGAAAGAAGACATCTACGTATAGCTAATCATCCCCACTACAACGGATACACACTGTCACCCATCATATGCAAATTTGAAGCAGATGACGATCGAAGAGCAGATACTGCATTCTTCAAAAATTGCGACACCTCCAGGAGTATGCCTGCACGCCGAAAGCAGTCCTTCTTTACGATATGCAACGCCTTCTATCAAGAAGTATACCTAATGAGCCGTTTCTGCACGAGAATTCAAAAATGGAGAGCGATTATCCGAGTTGAAATTGGCGGAGAAACCAAAAGCTACAAGGGAGTCTCCACCGCGGTAGATCAGTGCTTACGGTACTCGGTTGCTGTAGCTGTCCCTAAGGTCGCAAGTTCGATCCCCGCCGCGGCGGTCACATATCGATGGAAGCGTAAGGGTGTGTGGCGATGATGGTTCTCTCAGATTGTTGGCAGTCACCCGCAAATGGGGTACACTGTGTGATGTCAGTGAACGTCGAAGAGCAGGAGGTGGTCTATAGACCACTTCCTGCTCTTCGACGTTCCCTGACACACTCTGGAAACGACTCCGGAAGTATATATATATATATATATATATATATATATATATATATATATATATATACTTCCGGAGTCGTTTACTACGGAGTCTCTCATAATCATATCGTGGTTATTACGCCTCGATATTATTAAACTACAAGAGATACGAAACATACTCAATAAAATTTTTGAGAAAAGTGAAAAATTCTGTGAATTATGGCTATAACGTGTTTACTCGCATAACACTAAATAGACCTGTATCACAATACAACTTGCCAAAGGAAAACGTAACCCATTTTCCCCCTTCGAAATACAAGTAAGCTAATTTTGAACGACCTCGTCATGCCGTTAATAAATTTGTTTTTTTTTCCTTCCCCCGAATGTAGGTTGCACTTCCTTCAAGAGGGACGCCGACGGCATAAGCTGGACCCAACGATGATAACGACAGATGTGCGGTAGGAGCCAAACATCGGGTGAAAGAGCAAACGAACGTCAGAGCACAATTTCTACGTCAGGGCCCCGCCGCGGTGGTCTAGTGGCTAAGGTACTCGGCTGCTGACCCGCAGGGCGCGGGTTCGAATCCCGGCTGCGGCGGCTGCATTTCCGATGGAGGCGGAAATGTTGTAGGCCCGTGTGCTCAGATTTGGGTGCACGTTAAATAACCCCAGGTGGTCTAAATTTCCGGAGCCCTCCACTACGGCGTCTCTCATAATCATATAGTGGTTTTGGGACGTTAAACTCCACATATCAATCAATTTCTACGTCAGGTCCACATCACAATTATCGGCGCCCTAATAAGGTTTCAACAGACAGAATAGTTATCGGTATCTGATCGAGAAACAAAGCTTTTCCCGATGGTTCAAACCACCAAGGAAACCTTTGATTTTGTGTGATTAGTTGCAGAAAGCAGGTATCCCGGCGTCAACACGAATGGTATACAGCAAAAGTAATTTGATGAAGCAGCACGCAAAACCACGCACACATAAGAAATACGCAAGCTCAATCACTGGAACGCGCTTTATGTGTTCGTGATTGTCTTTTTTTACGTGCTCTGCTTCATCAAATATTATATGACTCACCAACTAGCGCCAATCAACAGTGAGGATGCCCGATAACGGAAATATATACAGTGAAACACCGGGTGAGATGCACATGAGATGTTTCAAGAAGAGGCGAGAGGGGGGATCAAAGCAGTGGGGGAGAGCCGAGTGATCAAAAATAATAATCAGTACACAAAGTGAAACAAATTAAAGGGGCCCTACAACATTTTTAGTATGGTCAGAAAACGCTGCCAATCAGTATAGCAGGCACTCCCGACAACACCCGAGCCAAATATTATGGCGCAGCACCACGGCCTGAAATTCACAAAAAAATTATCAAAGTCAGCTTAAAATTGCTTTCTCTCTCTCGACAAATAACGGAGTAAGCCCAAAAATCACTCGTAGTAAGCCCATCTATCAGCCATTGGCTGATTTGAACATGGCGCGCTCGGTCGTTACAGAGGTCGCCGTGGGAGGCCGCGACTTGTCCACGCGAGCGCGCGCAATCACACCGAGAAAGCCGCGCATTCGTAGTAAAAAAAAAAAGACGCAAAAGTGCTCAAGGTCACGAGGGGTGCGCGACGTTTTTCTTTGCGCCTATGCCGTCCCTCCCTGCTTATCTTCCAGCGCTTTCGTCGGGACGAGAGAAGAGAGAATGCAATTGCAGCATGCAACGAATCTTTGTAACTCCACTCGCAATAGACGGATTTTAAAATATATTTGCGCCATTTAATTCGTTAGGCAATAAGCTCTTCCAGAGAGTTCATTCCATGGTTACTTGAAAAAGTGTTGCAGAGCCCCTTTAAAAGCCATCATGTGCCGTAGTACGCGGGTGTAGCTGAGGTCATTGTGCAATGTATGCGATAAGTGAGAGGGACGTTGCAATAGTGCTAGCGCTGATCGAGTGGCATAGATATATTTTTGTAGGAAAGATAAAAGTGCGATGTCTCGACGGATTGTTATGAATGGAATGAAAGTTCGAGCTTCACCTTTGTTGCGCTGGGCTTGCCGCTACAATTCCGCGGGAGATAAAACGAGAAGCTCTGTTCAGGATCGCTTCTCAACTAGTATATTAAATATTTCTGATGAGGTGACCAGATGGATGACGCGTACTCCAACTGGGATCGGACAAATGTTTGGTAGGCCTGTTTACACACGTGAGGGGTAGTAGTTTGTATACGTTGCCACGAAGAGACCTCCAATGATCCAGAAGCATTCGAACAAATGGTGGTTATATGACCAGCCCAAGAAACGTTTTGTGGGAGAACACATATGGGTATACACCGCGAGGTTCTAGTCGGTGTGTCGTTACTGATGCAATAATATTAATAAATAATAATAATAATAATCTGATTGCTTCATAATATTACATACGGCATCACGTATGCCCCTGTTGCAATGACCCAGCGCCGACGCTTCAAGGGAGAGCTCGTTGTAGATAGGCATATAGAATTCTTGACATTTTCAGATGCTAAAACACCGCGTGGCTCTTGTGTGATTTGCACTCCAGCTTAGAAGCAGCGACCGCTTCGACACTCGCTTCCTGTGACTGTATACGGCAGCAATGTAAACGCGGCTTGCAGGCTGAAGCGGATCGCGGCGCCGTGCCTTCCCGACGTATACCCTGAGTGTTTACACAGCTGCGATGTGACACCGTGCCCATGCACCGAAAGGAAAGTTGTCGCGGTGCAGACAGCGCAAACATCCGTCCCATTTCGCTTTCGATTACAAGGCAAGCAGCGCGAATGACGACTGCCACGACCGATGGTTTCTAAATATCCCTCGCCGTGGTCCGAGTCGCGTTTCCGCTCTGCCCCGCCGCGGTGGTCTAGTGGCTAAGGTACTCGGCTGCTGACCCGCAGGTCACGGGTTCGAACCCCGGCTGCGGCGGCTGCATTTCCGATGGAGGCGGGAATGTTGTACTCCCGTGTGCTCAGATGTGGGTGCACGTTAAAGAACCCCAGTTGGTCTAAATTTCCGGAGCCCTCCACTACGGCGTCTCTCATAATCATATGGTGGTTTTGGGACGTTAAACCCCACATATCTATCAATGAACCCTACCCAACCACTTGCCAACTTCATGGCTATGCCACACAATGTGCTTCGCCCAAGCAACAGAAGCACGCACCGGGAAAACACTGCGGTAAGAGCGATCACGCGTCGCAACACGCGCTTAAGCTCATGGCGCCAGCGTGACGCAACTTCTTTGTGTGTGACCCTTCTCCCCCCCCCCCTCCTGGCGCAGCTTCAGCTCGCCTCTCTTTTGGCAGAAATAATGTTTTCATCATCACCACCGTCGGAAAGAGAGAGAGAGAGAAATCACTGACAAACCCCAGCGAGTTCGTATAGACGGATTCAAAAAAAATGCAGCGATCGATACGTGGAAAAGTGGTTCAGGATTCCTTTAGGACCGGGTAAATTGTTTTTATTTGCAATATATTCTTGCATGACAAACTGCCTACAATATACGTACACGTGTACTGTTGTGTACTTGCGAGAACACGACATATCAATAAAGTAGAATACTTGCTGAATTGGCACGGAAACCATTGCATAACAGTGGTCTTTCGTCCCAAAGTGCTTATCACAATTTTCGTATTTATTTACGAAACGTCGTACGTTGAACAAGCATGCATACTTTGAGCAAATAATATTAAAAATAATACGGAGGCCATCAGGTAGTGCAATTTCAAGCCTGATAAGAAGAGGACAGCACCCTTATCAGTCTTGCCAAAAATATATTGTTTGGCTGAATACACTCCATCAGTATTACGAGCACGAAAAAAATATTCCCGTCTTACTGCCTCCAATTAGCGAGCCGAGAGTCACATGCCATGTACACCTGGTATTCTTTTTAATCACAAAGCAACATTATGGTAGCACATCATAGGTGCCCGCATTACATACAATACTATACCTCCTCCCCCACCAGGCGAGACATAATGACTAAATCTTGTTCATCGCGCGCCTCTGCGATCGAGATCGCAAATGCTGGAAAAAATTCCCTGGCGGCCGGAGCGTCGTCTGCCCAATGGCGGGGCACGCGCAAGCAGTCACGCGCGGAGCACGTGACAAATGGCGTCGTCGGGGAGCCGCGCGCTTTCCGCAAGTGACCACTGTCCCCAGGTGGCGCGCAGACTCAGAGGGCACCCTGTTTCGTGTAGCCGTTGAGTTACTGCATATGGCTTCTTTGGGAGCCAGAGTTGCGCCATTCTTTTTCGGGCGCCACTCACTCCGGCTCCAATGACTCTAGCGCCACTTTTCGCAAACCGTCATCACGTGGTTAGAAAGTGGCTCCTCTGCGCTGCGAAAAAGCCAACTCTTCGCAGGCAAAGGCCCAACTAGGCCCAACACTCGGCAGTTTACGGGCGTTGATTATGATATTTCGGGTTTTACGTGTCAAAACCACGATTTGATTGTGAGAGACACCGTAGTGGAGGGCTCCGGAAATCTTAACCATCGTGGTGTTTACCATCTGGGTTTTGTGGGTCAGCAGCCGAGAGGCCATAAACGCAATGAGGCCACCGTGACAGACAGTTTACGGCCGCACAAGAGCAATGACCTCGGCGTTATAATTATTATTGCTGTTACTTCTTTGATGCAGCTCGACGAGATACGTGTGGTCTGAGGTGCATTCTTTGGTGAAATGCAGAGCTAATGCTTGATTTGTGTTTTTAATTAACATCTGAAAGCGACTCAACGAGATGCCGTGGTGGAAGGCTCGAAATAATTTAGATGTTGCGTTTTAGCATGCACTGCAATCGCATCAATTACACACCGGTAGGAAACAAAAAAAAACTTTATTCGCAAGGGTTTCGGACAGGGGGTCATGAGCTGGATGGGTGGGGCCACAAGTCCAGGCCTCCACTGGCTGCTGCCGCGTGCCTGACGTGACCCAGGAGCCTAAGCTGTACCTATGGGTCAGAGCTGGCGAGCTGTGCCTCCCATCGCTCTAAAGTTAATAAGAGCTTGTACTGACCTGAAAATGTTATCTAAATTTGATGGCCGGTTTAGGAATCCCCACGAAATGCAGTAGAGCAATGGAGAGCCGCCACACCACGGACAGGCGTGCCCATAGAGCGTTGGAAAAATTTTGTTCGATCTTTGAAAGTTGAGTCAGACACCTGTTTGAATCCCGCGGAAGTAAATCGCGTCCTCCCCTTCTCATAATTTGTGGCAGAGGGGGGGGGGGGTGTATTTCTATCACGTGACTCGCTGGTTAGCGAGAATTTCACAAGGGGCCATTCTAGATGAGTCGTTATCATCTAACACTGAGCGGGTTCTTACAGAAGGCCTTGAGCAGCTTGAAAATCACAGACCGTTTAGGTGTCAAGTGCTCTTTGAATGTTGTGAAAGTGCTGCATTCAAACAATCTTTGTGCCAACATCGGAATTTCGATAGATTATCGAGGAATTGTTTTATTCTGTTCTGAAACGTGGACTTCTTTAGGCCGTTCATGAACGAATTGGGCAGTCTGGGGAAACAAAAGTTTATGAATTCTAGCTGTTTAACCATTGACTCTAATGTTAACCGTTTATCGTTTTATTCAACGAATACAGTGGTTTTCTTCAATGTTTTGCTTTATGTGCAAAGGGAAGGGATGTGTGCAGGCTCAAGTGTGGCTCCACTGCTTTATCAGGTCTTTTTATCAAGGTTTGACAATGCAGTTTGCAGCAGCTTAGAGGATGACAGGATAGTGCGCATTTTTCGTTACGTCATCGATTCTTTAGTACTTTTAAACGCTGATTGATATGTCGCGTTTAACGTCCCAAAACCACCATATGACTATGAGAGACGCCGTAGTGGAGGGCTCCACAGATTTCGACCACCTGGGGTTCTTTAACGTGCACCCAAATCTGAGCACACGGGCCTACAAGATTACCGCCTCCATCGGAAATGCAGCCGCCGCAGCCGGTATTCGATCTGACGACCTGCGGGTCAGCAGCCGAGTACCTTATCCACTAGACCACCGTGGTGGGGCAGTGTATTGTTCACATTAAAGAAATGGTAGTTTCAATGCATTTTTTTTATTTTGCACATCGATGGACAAAATTGCTGATTAGGCAAAGGTGTTGACGGCTGCATACTACTCACTTTTAAATGCGCGGCCACTCTTGAAGAGATTATGTCATGCGGCAGCGTTGGTGTCGACCCGAACAAGCAACACACCAATTTTAGAAGGAGCGGTATTAGTTTGCGATGAAGAGCAACAATTGACTGGTTGGCAGTCAGTTGGATGTAACTGCGAGCCTTCATTAATTACGGAATGAGGGAGACTGATTATGGGTGGAATAATGTTCTCGCACTGGTGGTCTTCAAATGAGTCAACCATTTCATTCTAGGATTACTCTTGGGTGCGAAAAGAACATATCTTCGTATAATTTCGATTGAAACTTTGAATTGAATGCTTTTTCTTCTTTCTTTTTTAACGCACACAAACCCAAAGCTTATGCGCTGTGAACGCGTCCTAAGAGTGGCACCAGTGAAAATGTCGCTTTGCTAAAAAAAAAAAATCACTGGAAGAAGAGTGCACTTTTACTGTAAGTTTGATGGAGCATGTGTTAAAACTGGAACCACCTGGTGATTCTTTTCAAAGTTGATTTGTCGCGCAAGCTTGGGCACAAACTATAGCAGCCATCAATCACAGCATGCACCCTGAAGTCTATATCTTAATTATTGAACGTTAGTTAATCAGCAACCAACTAGCATGATCTTGACGCGTCATGGTTGCACTTACAGTTTACTTTCAAATATTTTTTTTGTCGAGAGCCCTATATAATTAAATATTTCTTGATGATACCGCGAAAAAACCTGGCGCATCTGCGCTCTTGCATAAAAAATACCCTAACTGCTTACATCATAGAACAATTGGTTTTTAGGACGTTAAACTCCACATATCAATACTTCATAGAACAATCAGAATGCATTTCAATCGGTCAAAACATAAAAGTAGACATGATTATAAAGAATAAAGAAACACATTGGTTGTTAATGCGCCTATTTTAAATGTACCCATCATGAAAATAATTACCCGCTACCAAGCCTTCGAATACTTATTTCGAAGAACTGCCATCATTTATTGTTTTTCTCGTTTCTTGTTTGCTTTCGACCAAACATACTTCAATGTATTTCTAGTGCTAGAGTCGCTATAAATTTTTCTGCTGCCAATCCCGGATGGATAAGTACAAGTCAACGTTCTTTTTAATTTTAATAAGTCGGCACTTACGCAGTTAGCATAGCTTAACTAAACCCGCCGCGGTGGTCTAGTGTCTAAGGTACTCGGCTGCTGACCCGCACGTCGTGGGATCAAATCCCGGCTGCGGCGGCTGCATTTCCGATGGAGGCGGAAATGCTGTAGGCCCGTGTGCTCAGATTCGGGTGCATCGTTAAAGAACCCCAGGTGGTCGACATTTCCGGAGTCCTCCACTATACGGCATATCTCATAATCATATGGTGGTTTTGGGACGTTAAACCCCACATATCAATCAAATCATAGCTTAACTAACAACCAACTGATACTTCGCGATGCACCAGAAAAGTAACTATGTGGGTTTGGGGTAAAGTTCACCACACCTTTGGTCAGCACGCATATTCAGAACTTACGGAGTTAAGGTGCATGCTGAGTAATATGTAACTATACGCGGTAATTCTGCTATAAATTGCAAGCATGCCCTGTATAGTAGTGTACACAATTTGCATACGTACTTATTTGGCGCCAGTCTCATGCTTTGCATGACGTTTTCACGTGTTACCTTTATACGATCTCTTATAAATGTCTTAAAGTAGAAAAACGGTGGGATAAATGCGGCCGCCTGAAGCTATTTGGAGGGTCGGTCTGTCTGAGAACGCCCGTCCGTGGCGCCACAAAAGAAAAGAAAGCGTGTCGAGTTCACAGGAATGCCGCGTATTGACGATTTTATTTTCAATTAATTAGCGCCGCCATCTTGGAGTGACAAGCGATTGCTTTGCCGGTCTTCCATGTGGTAATATGAAGTAGTCATGGTCACAAAGCGTCGAATGTACCAGCCTAAGCCTTTTGGTGCGTTCGAGTTGCCCGTTCTTTATTGAATACGGATACAAAACTGCAACTTTATCAGTCCAAGATGACGCCGCGACGGAAGGTTCCTGATAATGTGCCCACCGGCGGCCCTGTAAACAACCACTCCCCAAAGCAGGAGTTCGAACGGGAACTTGACGACGAGAGGAGGGCAATAGGGACGGAGGTGCCATACAAGAGGGCCGTGATCTGCAATGGACCAAACACTTACCCCCGACAACAAGGCAAGGAAAAACGATGTGAAATGGATACAACCGAGAGTGCGCATATGCATACTTCGGAAACAAAACATCCTGCCACAACACATGTATAATAAGCAAGGCGAACAAACATAACGCTATGCGCGTATCTTTGATAGTTACCGCTCAAAGAAGTTCTGTTTATTATTATTATTATTATTATTATTATTATTATTATTATTATTATTATTATTATTTACAGCGACGTTACATAGGCATCTGGCGGATCGCTGACACAAGGACGCATTGAACAACGTTTTTCGGCAGTGGAGGCATGCTTATTTACTGTTTTAAGTCGTCTCTCGAGAATGGGGGCGAGTACGCAAGTGACACACACACACACACACACACACACACACACACACACACACACACACACACACACATATATATATATATATATATATATATATATATATATATGCGCCACTTACATTCTCTTTCAAATTCACATATATAACCAATACAGTGGATAGCCGCCGTGGTAGCTCAATGGTATAGAGCATCGAACGCGTTATTCGGAGGTCGTAGGTTCGATTCCTGCTCACGGTAAGTTATTTTTTCACCCACTTTTCTTTCTTCTTATTGACATCACATCGGTTCTAATAACTTCCCCTATACATTCCTTGGCATTATTGTCTGTTAGATCTCATTAACATTGTGTCAAAAACACGGAAAAACGAGCCCTTAAGTATAGACTTCTTTCCTCTCTCTCTCTCTCATATATGTATATATATATATATATATATATATATATATATATATATATATATATATATATATATATATATATATATATATATGTGTGTGTGTGTGTGTGTGTGTGTGTGTGTGTGTGTGTGTGTGTGTGTGTGTGTGTGTGTAATTTCGTTTGGCGTTGCGCAGAGAGAGTCACTCGCGCGTCTGCGGAAATCATTGCCGCTCCGACGTTGTCACGTGCATTGAGCGGCCGTGGACACTACGCACACCCGAGGAACAACTAAATTACGTGGAGGAGACGTAAAGAAGAAAGAACGCGCCCGAGAGGCTGAGAGCAAGCGACGACGCAACGCTGTCGGTCGTCTTGCCGGTGCCAACGCCAGGTGTAGGAGAGGATTGATTAGAACGACGGTGCGGTGCTTTCTGGTTTGACACTCGCGGCACCGTGCCGCACCTCACAGCTATAGTTTCGCTGGTCGCCTGGCTCGACAGGGTGGAATCACTGTGATTTTTTTTGTTTCTTATTCTTTTCATTGACATTATTATTTTGCACACCACTAGGTGTCAAGGCCCACCTATATTATAGAAGAATGGACATAAGGAGTGATGCCATCTGCTCCGAATGCTTCGCTAAAAGTTAAAAGACTAGCTCGAAACCCTCTTCCCTACTTTGTGAATCATGACGCAGTATTTGATGCACATAAAAGGCTGATAATAAAGTCCCCCAGTTCACTACCGGCGCACCACACATCATGTTACTTTTTGCTGACTGCCACACATTTTGGCAATTCTTTTTCTGTCCACATGCGACAAACAATTCGACTCTATATTTACCTGCACGCTCACACGTCTAGCGGAATATTTTTTATTAGCTGTACATTCGCGCACACAGCGTTGATTCAGATTTCAGATTTCATTTCACTTTATTTTCAATTGGGCTTGGCAAAGTGGGCTTGGCAGCACCGTGTTCGGGCGGTTGCTCATGAATTTCTACTTTTTCGTCCAGATCGCCCTGCTGCGGGTGGATTCCGTCGTTGGCCCGGCGGAACTCTTCCCACCACGGGGAAACATCGTCGCGCCTGCGCCGGACAGCCCCGTCCACAAAGAACCATCATGGAAAGCAGCGCCTCAAGTGCCCCTCTCCTACCATGTGGTCAACGAAGTGACGTCAGCGGACACGCTTGAGCATCAGCATAAAACCCGGAGCCATCTTCAGCAGTCTTTCAGTGGGCTTGGCAGCACCGTGTTCGGGCGGTTGCTCATGAATTTCTACTTTTTCGTCCAGATCGCCCTGCTGCGGGTGGATTCCGTCGTTGGCCCGGCGGAACTCTTCCCACCACAGGGAAACATCGTCGCGCCTGCGCCGGACAGCCCCGTCCACGAAGAACCATCATGGAAAGCAGCGCCTCAAGTGCCCCTCCCCTACCATGTGGTCAACGAAGTGACGTCAGCGGACACGCTTGAGCTTCAGCATAAAACCCGGAGCCATCTTCAGCAGTCTTTCAGTGGGCTTGGCAGCACCGTGTTCGGGCGGTTGCTCATGAATTTCTACTTTTTCGTCCAGATCGCCCTGCTGCGGGTGGATTCCGTCGTTGGCCCGGCGGAACTCTTCCCACCACAGGGAAACATCGTCGCGCCTGCCCCGGACAGCCCCGTCCACGAAGAACCATCATGGAAAGCAGCGCCTCAAGTGCCCCTCCCCTACCATGTGGTCAACCGAGTGACGTCAGCGGACACGCTTGAGCTTCAGCATAAAACCCGGAGCCATCTTCAGCAGTCTTTCAGTGGGCTTGGCAGCACCGTGTTCGGGCGGTTGCTCATGAATTTCTACTTTTTCGTCCAGATCGCCCTGCTGCGGGTGGATTCCGTCGTTGGCCCGGCGGAACTCTTCCCACCACAGGGAAACATCGTCGCGCCTGCGCCGGACAGCCCCGTCCACAAAGAACCATCATGGAAAGCAGCGCCTCAAGTGCCCCTCTCCTACCATGTGGTCAACGAAGTGACGTCAGCGGACACGCTTGAGCTTCAGCATAAAACCCGGAGCCATCTTCAGCAGTCTTTCAGTGGGCTTGGCAGCACCGTGTTCGGGCGGTTGCTCATGAATTTCTACTCTTTCGTCCAGATCGCCCTGCTGCGGGTGGATTCCGTCGTTGGCCCGGCGGAACTCTTCCCACCACGGGGAAACATCGCCGCGCCTGCGCCGGACAGCCCCGTCCACGAAGAACCATCATGGAAAGCAGCGCCTCAAGTGCCCCTCTCCTACCATGTGGTCAACGAAGTGACGTCAGCGGACACGCTTGAGCTTCAGCATAAAACCCGGAGCCATCTTCAGCAGTCTTTCAGTGGGCTTGGCAGCACCGTGTTCGGGCGGTTGCTCATGAATTTCTACTCTTTCGTCCAGATCGCCCTGCTGCGGGTGGATTCCGTCGTTGGCCCGGCGGAACTCTTCCCACCACGGGGAAACATCGCCGCGCCTGCGCCGGACAGCCCCGTCCACGAAGAACCATCATGGAAAGCAGCGCCTCAAGTGCCCCTCTCCTACCATGTGGTCAACCGAGTGACGTCAGCGGACACGCTTGAGCTTCAGCATAAAACCCGGAGCCATCTTCAGCAGTCTTTCAGTGGGCTTGGCAGCACCGTGTTCGGGCGGTTGCTCATGAATTTCTACTCTTTCGTCCAGATCGCCCTGCTGCGGGTGGATTCCGTCGTTGGCCCGGCGGAACTCTTCCCACCACAGGGAAACATCGTCGCGCCTGCGCCGGACAGCCCCGTCCACGAAGAACCATCATGGAAAGCAGCGCCTCAAGTGCCCCTCTCCTACCATGTGGTCAACGAAGTGACGTCAGCGGACACGCTTGAGCTTCAGCATAAAACCCGGAGCCATCTTCAGCAGTCTTTCAGTGGGCTTGGCAGCACCGTGTTCGGGCGGTTGCTCATGAATTTCTACTCTTTCGTCCAGATCGCCCTGCTGCGGGTGGATTCCGTCGTTGGCCCGGCGGAACTCTTCCCACCACGGGGAAACATCGCCGCGCCTGCGCCGGACAGCCCCGTCCACGAAGAACCATCATGGAAAGCAGCGCCTCAAGTGCCCCTCTCCTACCATGTGGTCAACGAAGTGACGTCAGCGGACACGCTTGAGCTTCAGCATAAAACCCGGAGCCATCTTCAGCAGTCTTTCAGTGGGCTTGGCAGCACCGTGTTCGGGCGGTTGCTCATGAATTTCTACTTTTTCGTCCAGATCGCCCTGCTGCGGGTGGATTCCGTCGTTGGCCCGGCGGAACTCTTCCCACCACAGGGAAACATCGTCGCGCCTGCGCCGGACAGCCCCGTCCACGAAGAACCATCATGGAAAGCAGCGCCTCAAGTGCCCCTCTCCTACCATGTGGTCAACGAAGTGACGTCAGCGGACACGCTTGAGCTTCAGCATAAAACCCGGAGCCATCTTCAGCAGTCTTTCAGTGGGCTTGGCAGCACCGTGTTCGGGCGGTTGCTCATGAATTTCTACTCTTTCGTCCAGATCGCCCTGCTGCGGGTGGATTCCGTCGTTGGCCCGGCGGAACTCTTCCCACCACAGGGAAACATCGTCGCGCCTGCGCCGGACAGCCCCGTCCACGAAGAACCATCATGGAAAGCAGCGCCTCAAGTGCCCCTCTCCTACCATGTGGTCAACGAAGTGACGTCAGCGGACACGCTTGAGCTTCAGCATAAAACCCGGAGCCATCTTCAGCAGTCTTTCAGTGGGCTTGGCAGCACCGTGTTCGGGCGGTTGCTCATGAATTTCTACTTTTTCGTCCAGATCGCCCTGCTGCGGGTGGATTCCGTCGTTGGCCCGGCGGAACTCTTCCCACCACAGGGAAACATCGTCGCGCCTGCGCCGGACAGCCCCGTCCACGAAGAACCATCATGGAAAGCAGCGCCTCAAGTGCCCCTCTCCTACCATGTGGTCAACGAAGTGACGTCAGCGGACACGCTTGAGCTTCAGCATAAAACCCGGAGCCATCTTCAGCAGTCTTTCAGTGGGCTTGGCAGCACCGTGTTCGGGCGGTTGCTCATGAATTTCTACTCTTTCGTCCAGATCGCCCTGCTGCGGGTGGATTCCGTCGTTGGCCCGGCGGAACTCTTCCCACCACGGGGAAACATCGCCGCGCCTGCGCCGGACAGCCCCGTCCACGAAGAACCATCATGGAAAGCAGCGCCTCAAGTGCCCCTCTCCTACCATGTGGTCAACCGAGTGACGTCAGCGGACACGCTTGAGCTTCAGCATAAAACCCGGAGCCATCTTCAGCAGTCTTTCAGTGGGCTTGGCAGCACCGTGTTCGGGCGGTTGCTCATGAATTTCTACTCTTTCGTCCAGATCGCCCTGCTGCGGGTGGATTCCGTCGTTGGCCCGGCGGAACTCTTCCCACCACGGGGAAACATCGCCGCGCCTGCGCCGGACAGCCCCGTCCACGAAGAACCATCATGGAAAGCAGCGCCTCAAGTGCCCCTCTCCTACCATGTGGTCAACGAAGTGACGTCAGCGGACACGCTTGAGCTTCAGCATAAAACCCGGAGCCATCTTCAGCAGTCTTTCAGTGGGCTTGGCAGCACCGTGTTCGGGCGGTTGCTCATGAATTTCTACTTTTTCGTCCAGATCGCCCTGCTGCGGGTGGATTCCGTCGTTGGCCCGGCGGAACTCTTCCCACCACGGGGAAACATCGCCGCGCCTGCGCCGGACAGCCCCGTCCACGAAGAACCATCATGGAAAGCAGCGCCTCAAGTGCCCCTCTCCTACCATGTGGTCAACCGAGTGACGTCAGCGGACACGCTTGAGCTTCAGCATAAAACCCGGAGCCATCTTCAGCAGTCTTTCAGTGGGCTTGGCAGCACCGTGTTCGGGCGGTTGCTCATGAATTTCTACTCTTTCGTCCAGATCGCCCTGCTGCGGGTGGATTACGTCGTTGGCCCGGCGGAACTCTTCCCACCACGGGGAAACATCGCCGCGCCTGCGCCGGACAGCCCCGTCCACGAAGAACCATCATGGAAAGCAGCGCCTCAAGTGCCCCTCTCCTACCATGTGGTCAACGAAGTGACGTCAGCGGACACGCTTGAGCTTCAGCATAAAACCCGGAGCCATCTTCAGCAGTCTTTCAGTGGGCTTGGCAGCACCGTGTTCGGGCGGTTGCTCATGAATTTCTACTTTTTCGTCCAGATCGCCCTGCTGCGGGTGGATTCCGTCGTTGGCCCGGCGGAACTCTTCCCACCACGGGGAAACATCGTCGCGCCTGCGCCGGACAGCCCCTTCGACGAAGAACCATCATGGAAAGCAGCGCCTCAAGTGCCCCTCCCCTACCATGTGGTCAACCGAGTGACGTCAGCGAACACGCTTGAGCTTCAGCATAAAACCCGGAGCCATCTTCAGCAGTCTTTCAGTGGGCTTGGCAGCACCGTGTTCGGGCGGTTGCTCATGAATTTCTACTTTTTCGTCCAGATCGCCCTGCTGCGGGTGGATTCCGTCGTTGGCCCGGCGGAACTCTTCCCACCACGGGGAAACATCGTCGCGCCTGCGCCGGACAGCCCCTTCGACGAAGAACCATCATGGAAAGCAGCGCCTCAAGTGCCCCTCCCCTACCATGTGGTCAACCGAGTGACGTCAGCGGACACGCTTGAGCTTCAGCATAAAACCCGGAGCCATCTTCAGCAGTCTTTCAGTGGGCTTGGCAGCACCGTGTTCGGGCGGTTGCTCATGAATTTCTACTTTTTCGTCCAGATCGCCCTGCTGCGGGTGGATTCCGTCGTTGGCCCGGCGGAACTCTTCCCACCACGGGGAAACATCGTCGCGCCTGCGCCGGACAGCCCCTTCGACGAAGAACCATCATGGAAAGCAGCGCCTCAAGTGCCCCTCCACCACCATGTGGTCAACCGAGTGACGTCAGCGGACACGCTTGAGCTTCAGCATAAAACCCGGAGCCATCTTCAGCAGTCTTTCAGTGGGCTTGGCAGCACCGTGTTCGGGCGGTTGCTCATGAATTTCTACTTTTTCGTCCAGATCGCCCTGCTGCGGGTGGATTCCGTCGTTGGCCCGGCGGAACTCTTCCCACCACGGGGAAACATCGTCGCGCCTGCGCCGGACAGCCCCTTCGACGAAGAACCATCATGGAAAGCAGCGCCTCAAGTGCCCCTCCCCTACCATGTGGTCAACCGAGTGACGTCAGCGAACACGCTTGAGCTTCAGCATAAAACCCGGAGCCATCTTCAGCAGTCTTTCAGTGGGCTTGGCAGCACCGTGTTCGGGCGGTTGCTCATGAATTTCTACTTTTTCGTCCAGATCGCCCTGCTGCGGGTGGATTCCGTCGTTGGCCCGGCGGAACTCTTCCCACCACGGGGAAACATCGTCGCGCCTGCGCCGGACAGCCCCTTCGACGAAGAACCATCATGGAAAGCAGCGCCTCAAGTGCCCCTCGCCTACCATGTGGTCAACCGAGTGACGTCAGCGGACACGCTTGAGCTTCAGCATAAAACCCGGAGCCATCTTCAGCAGTCTTTCAGTGGGCTTGGCAGCACCGTGTTCGGGCGGTTGCTCATGAATTTCTACTTTTTCGTCCAGATCGCCCTGCTGCGGGTGGATTCCGTCGTTGGCCCGGCGGAACTCTTCCCACCACGGGGAAACATCGTCGCGCCTGCGCCGGACAGCCCCTTCGACGAAGAACCATCATGGAAAGCAGCGCCTCAAGTGCCCCTCCCCTACCATGTGGTCAACCGAGTGACGTCAGCGGACACGCTTGAGCTTCAGCATAAAACCCGGAGCCATCTTCAGCAGTCTTTCAGTGGGCTTGGCAGCACCGTGTTCGGGCGGTTGCTCATGAATTTCTACTTTTTCGTCCAGGTGGGTGACAAACATTCTGTCTGCTCTATTAGAGACGATTCGCTCACTTTAGTAGTGCTGCCGGGCCCACGGAGTCTGCTTTCTTCATTGTGTGATTGTTTGCTTGTTATTAGACTACTGCTGTTAACATCAGGTGATGTGGAGTTAAACCCTGGACCCCGCTCAGACTCAGAGTCTGGTTCAGAAGCCACCTTAAATAGCCAGCTCCTCAAGAAAATTCTAAAGGAACAAACAAAGACCAATAAAGTGCTCACTGCTCTTTCCGAAAACTTAAAACACGTAGAAACTACAGTGAGCAACGTACAGGAAAGATTGACCGCCATGGAAAAAGAGTTAGCTCGCCTACAGCAATTTGAGGATAAACTCGCCGAGCATGAGGTGCTGACTGTAGAAACAAATAAATTGGTGCGAGAGCTATCAGTTAAGGTAGAAGACTTGGAAAACAGGAGCCGCCGGAATAACATAATAATCTATGGCGTGGAAGAGGGTGATAACGAACAAAATGCAGGTTTACAACAGCGGATTGTTAAGGGCATTTTTAAAGACATCCTCAAGGTGAATGTTACATCTGTAAAACGCATGCACCGAATTGGCAGGAAAACACAAAATCGAGAGCGGCCAGTAATTATTAGGCTGTACAATTTCTCTGAAAAATTGTTAGTCCTTCGTAATTGCAGCAAACTGAAGGGAACAGCGATATCGATATCCGAAGACTTTTCCGCACGAGTTCGGGACCTGCGCAAAAAGCTATGGCAATCAGCAAAGAAAGATCGCGACAATGGTGCTAAGGTCACTCTTGTATTCGATAAACTAAAGATAGATGACGACTTGTACGTATGGGATGAAGCAAAAAATGCAAGAGTTTCCCTGAGAAGGGCACGTCACGATGGTCGCGCGAAAAGCAACGCGTGACACCCGCAAGCCGCCACACCGTTTTCATTGATATGTTTGAATGCCCGTAGCATTGTTAACAAAACTGATAAGCTAGAAGAATTGTTATTTTTGTACACTCCTGATATTGTCGTGATAACCGAAACGTGGCTGCACCCAGACATTCTTGATTTTGAAATTGTTCCTTCTTCATACTGCCTACTTCGGTCAGATCGTGACGGTCGCGGGGGCGGGGTCGCCATTGCAATAAAACGTGGTTTGCAATATCGTAGAGAAAAGGGTATCGCGAATCACGAAAGTGTTTGGTGCACAATATTTGCTCACGATGCTCCAGTACTGATCGGTGGCATCTACAGAAAGCCAAATGCGTCTGATGATTACCTTTTACAAATACATGACTATCTGGTTGATAAGGTTACCCCCCGTACCAAATTAATACTTACTGGAGATTTCAATCTCGCTATTGACTGGGAAAACTTAACAAGTACTAGAAATACCGCCAACAGCGAGCTATTATACGATTTAATGTTCAATTTTTCATTGTCCCAGTTGGTCCAGGAACCAACCCGAATTCAAGGAAACACTCGCTCCATACTAGACCTAGCTTTTCTTTCCGATAAGCTATCCGGTAAAGCCACTGTAGAAGATGGAATATCTGACCACAAAATGTTAATCATAACTTTTAACCTTGAATGCTTAAATACCAAACCCGATGGCACAAATTCACGGATAGCCGTGAAAGACTACACCAGAGCTAATGATGTTTGTGTTATTGATTACCTCGACACAGCACTAGAGACTTTTTCTCTCGAGGAATGTGAGGGTGTTAATGGTATGTGGATTCAAATGAAAAAAATAATTACGTACTGTGAACGAAATTTTATCCCAACGAAACTAAAACGCACACAAAGAAAAACACCATGGATCAATCGCCGTATTATTCACCTTAAAAGAAGGGTACAGAGAATGCGTAAGAAAAAGAGGAATCCAATCATCTTAAAGGAACTTGCATCTCAGCTTAAGGCGGAAATTAGAAATGCAAGACAAACTTTTTTTTCACATACGTTATCTCGCTTCATGACGGATCAGCCGCAAAAATTTTGGCGTTTCTTGGCACGGCCTGAAAACCCAACAACTGAAGTAGAAATTGAGGGTACTATCGTAAAGGACGCGCAGACCGTTTCCAATGCTTTCAATAGGTATTTTCAGTCGGTATTTACACGAGCATGCGCACCAAGCAGCCCTGTTGCTCCGGTGCAACCTTCTTTAATGCCCGATGTCGTAGTCACTACGGAAGGTATTCTGAACCTGCTGTTGCAGATCGATGTTAAGAAATCAGTGGGTCCTGACAATATTTCAAATGTATTCCTTCGACGCTACGCAGAGCAACTATGTCCTTTCCTTGAAGCAATTTTTAAAGCATCCCTGCTAACAGCTTCTTTACCTGCCGACTGGTTGTGTGCAAAGGTTATTCCAATTCATAAAGGCGGGAGCAAGCTGTCCATAGAAACATTCAGGCCTATCTCGCTAACTAGCTGCTGCTGTAAATTATTGGAACATGTAATCAACAAGGCAATAATTACTTATTTAGAAGACAACAACTTATTGCACCCAAACCAACACGGATTCCGTAAAAACCTGTCTACCGTTACTCAACTCTTGGAAATAACGCATGACTTCGTAACTACTATTAACTCAGAATTGCAAACCGACTCCATATTTATAGACTTCGCCAAAGCTTTTGATAAGGTGCCTCACAGTAAATTGATTGACAAACTTGTGTCTATTGGTATTAACATAATAGCATGAATAAAAATGTATCTATCAAATCGAAGCCAGTATGTAACCCTAAACAACACAGCCTCTGATTCATTGGAAGTTTTTTCCGGAGTACCACAAGGTCCTGTTTTAGGACCCATCTTGTTCCTAATATATGTTAATGATATCTATATGTGCCTTGAGCCTAACGTTCAAATGAGATTATTCGCTGACGACTGCGTGATCTACACCACTATCCGCACAACTGATGACCAGCTTAGACTTAATACCACACTAGCTAATATTGCATGTTGGTGTCTTGAGTGGGGAATGGAAATTAACGTGTCAAAAACAGCTTGCCTTAGCATAACTCGCAGAAAAACAATCCAGCATTTTAGTTACAATTTGGTCGGCACAAACATTGCAAGAAACGACGCTGTTAAATACTTGGGCGTTACCTTTACAAGTAAACTGAAGTGGGATGCACATATAAGCAGCACATACACAAAAGCCTATCGCCAGCTGGGGTTCCTGCGTCGAAAACTTGCATTGGCGCCTCCTAATGTAAAGATGATAGCATATAAATCTCTCATAAGGCCGATCCTCGAGTACGCCAGCATTGTTTGGAACCCCCACCAAAAATATCTTTCCGACAAATTAGAAACCGTCCAACGCAAGGCCCTTCGCTTTATTTATTCTAAGTATTCGAGGCATGACAGTGTCACTGAGCTGCGCAGGCGGGCATGCTTGCCGAACCTTTCAGCCCGTCACCGTGTCTCTTCCTTAAAGTTTATTTTTCTTTTGTACCACAACGGTTTAAACATAGGTAAAGACAACTATATAAAGCCGCCTAACCATCACTCCCGTCGTACCAACCACAATAAGTGCATTAGACCATTTATGTCACGCTGTGACACTTTTAAATATTCATTCTTCCCGTCATCAGTGGAAGAGTGGAACAAATTGCCACGTGAATGCGTTAATCATTCCTCTGTAGATTCATTTGTTCGGAATGTAGAAAGCCTGTTTTATGAAGATTAAAAGCAACTTTTTTTTATGTTTGTGAGCGCTTCCTCTGTAGATTCATTTGTTCGGAATGTAGAAAGCCTGTTTTATGAAGACTAAAAGAAACTTTTGTTTTTTTTTATGTTTGTGAGCGCTTCCGAACACACTGATCACAGTAGCCCCTGCTGATACCTCGACGTTTTGTGACCTGTCCATGATTTTGTACAATTGCTTTCAAGTTTTATTTTCACCATCATCTTGTGATTCTGTTTCTTCCGCTATGTGCGATATTGCCTGGTTTGTACGCGACTGTGTATATTTGCTCGCCCACCCTGTATGAGCCTGAGAAAGGCTTACAGTATTAAATAAATAAAAATAAATAAATAAATTCCAACATGATAGCTCAAAAAACTGCTTGGACCCATAGCCAAAGGCTAGAATAGGGTCCAATGATGCGATACAAAATGGCACAGTACCCAAACGATAGCACAAGGCAACAACAGCACATGTAGTAAAACAATAGAACAAGGCATTGAACCAGGATACAAGATACTAAACATTGCTGATATAGTAAAGAAGGTTAGGCATTGCACAGACATATATATTCAGATACTCTAACTTGGGTAAGATAACAGAAACATGTAATTTTTATACACAAACAAAAGAAAGACAATGAGTAATAACAACTACGCAGTAAACTTTCACTGGGCGTAGTGGTACTTATATACAAGAATTGAACGATTTTGTTACTGTTAAGGGGGTTACAGAGACACATTAAGGATTGCAAGGAAGTGTTTTTTTTTTTACTTTCAGAGGAAAGCTAACAGCCGATTTTATATCCTGGGGCAATCTATTCCAGATTTTAGTACCGACGAACTGCAGACGCCGTTCTCCATAGACGTTGTTCATGGGAGGGAGAAGGTTAAAATTACCGGCAGCAGTATTCCTCGTAGGGCGGGATGAGGAGCAAAGAATGGACGAATGAACAGGATGGTTATACCTTATGATATTATTAATGGCAATGGCTGTTCTCTGTTGACGCAAACTGTCCATTGGTAAAATTTGTAGTTTACTAAACAAATGGAGTGGATGGCAGGCGCTCTTGTCGGGTGCGGAATGCCTAACACGTCGGTGGGGCCACTGTTCGCCACACTACGGCGTATAGTGAGCGGGCACAGACTAAGGCTGCTTACACACCCGGAACTACAGCTATCCAGGAAATCATTCGACGTACAACGCCGTACGAGGAGCCTAAACAAAGAACGAGGCTCCGGTACGCAGAAAGTGCGTCGAGGTCACGTGAGCGCCCTTCGCGTGTTTGTCAACAGAGAGGCGCCACCCCGGGGCGTTCAGTCACGTGAGCCGTGGGCGCCTGTTTACCTGCGTCGTTCGCCGCCGCGAACTAAGGCAGCGACGCGCGACCAACGCCGGGGCGTTACATCACCTGCCGAGCGCGACAGCCCTGGCACGGCTTCAAGAGGCCGTCTAGCGTGGGCTCCGTCCTCACCTATACGACACAACCGCCGGCCGTTCCGACACGTTGAACTCGCCGAGATCGTTGCAGAGCGCTTCGTACAGGCAGCCTGATTCAAGGTGCGGCAAATCCGACGTCCATGTTCTCCGAGCCTTCTAAGAGACGGGTGATGCGTTGGCCGCAAGCGTGTGCTATACAAAGAAGGTGTCGGCAAAAAGCGTTGTCGCCGAGAAACCACTCGTGATATGAATTTATGCACGTGCGATCGGGCTGCAAAGATGCCATGGGGACGGGCTTTAGCACAATGCACGCGGTTTGACATATCCCTCTATTTGTGTCCCTCACATGGCACGTGGCCAAACGGATCGTACAAAAGGCTCGTATCTTCTAAATGCGAAGCAGCTTATGGCGAAGACTCCGTCAATGCCTCGGTGTGCGGCGTGGTGGTGGTCGTAGTGGTTAGAAGAGGAGAAAAGCACCTAAATTCTGCAGCCCGGTCAGGAGCGCAGCGCCGTGCCTGGTGTGGTGGTGGTGGTTAGAAGATGAGAAAAGGCGCGGCGTCCACATCCCCACTGCGCATCCACCTCCCCCTTCTCTTTCCCGAGTCAGCGGCGAAGACAAAGAAATGCTTGCTCAGTACACAGAGTCACAGATCACTTCCTAGCCGTTGATCGTCGGTCTGCGGCGTTCCACGTTTCCGCGAGACTGCTTTGTTTAGGACGGGACCACGTTTGATGTCTTTGGCGTGGACATTGAGGGTACCGGCTGTTTAGGAGCGCTATAGTGAAGTCCGTTTCGGGGTCGACGTCTTCTCTGAAAGCGCGGAGGTAACGCCAAGTGACGGTGTCGAGACGATGGTTGTCGAGACGTTTGAATTCGTCCGTCATGTTCTTGTCCACACAGATCGCAAATATGCGTGTCACCACTTTCCTTTCTTTACGAATCACTATACAGGTTTTACAATGGAGTACATGCATGCATACACATGCGCTTCCATAAGACAGAGTTTTTTTTTTTACCAAATTAAGCGCCGGCTTTTGTTAGCTGCACATTTTCAACGCGCTTTCTATCAGTATTTATCAAAAGCAATCACCGCACAAACTTCAATTGCAAAATGACGTCTGGAGTTTACCTTTATTATTATCATCACGTGCAGAAGTGAATGAAACACGCGGCGTTAATGCCACGTGTTTTAAGCAAAGACGAAACGATGCGCGTGGAAGGATTTGCCACGCAAACTTGCTTACTTCTTCATCACATTGCAGTTTGCATGCGCAGGCTAAATAACGCATGCAAATCGCAAGGAGAAATAAAAAAATTTGTGTCACCAACCTTTCGCGCAATTTGCATTTTCATAATGCATCAGACAACCTTAATATAACTTACCCCGCCGCGGTGGTCTAGTGGCTAAGGTACTCGGCTGCTGACCCGCAGGGCGCGGGTTCGAATCCCGGCTGCGGCGGCTGCATTTCCGATGGAGGCGGAAATGTTGTAGGCCCGTGTGCTCAGATTTGGGTGCACGTTAAAGAACCCCAGGTGGTCTAAATTTCCGGAGCCCTCCACTACGGCGTCTCTCATAATCATATAGTGGTTTTGGGACGTTAAACCCCACATATCAATCAATCAAATCAACCTTAATATAACTTGTTGTCGGTCGGGTTAGTGTACGTTTATAATCAGTTTTAAGGCACGAAAAAAGAACAATTACAAGAGAGGACACGGGCGCCACTAACAACTGATGTAACGCATGCTTCTGTAGTACTGCATAAATCCGAGAAAAAGTTCACCGAGCTTGCATTATGAGACCACCAGCGATGAGAACATGTTTTCTGCGTAAAGGAATACGTGTGAGCACTGTCATCCTTAGTAAAAGGCAACACGCCAGCGTGTAGCCTGCGACGGCTCCCCACAGCACCATCAGCCAATTAACTGACGGAGAAGGCACGTCTACATATGGCGGCACCGGCCGTTATCAGACCCATAGAGTTCCCTAAACTCTGGCGCTATACAGTGTCTATGGGAGCTGCAACGTACGGCGCTTCAGCGAGCATGGGAATGATGGGAAGTACACGTATTTGTCTATTCTTCGTATACTTCTGGCTCCGTGTGTGTTTGTGTGGATTGGAGCTGCTTTCTCACGAAACGAAAATCCGCAAAATGTTCAGCGGTTGCGCTTCACTACCTTATTATTCTAGGCTTACCTTTTCAAATCGGGTCACGAAGTTGCAAAGGGTTCGTTATTTCTTTCGAAACAAAACCGAAACACATCAATAAACGAAGCCACAAGTACGATTCGCCGCCAGCAAGTATAGGCAAACCCGTGTACAACCCATCATTCTCACGGTTGCTGAACGATCGCAGCATCAGAGTCCCCTCTAGTTAATTTTAGAAAACTATGATCAGACCAGAGAGGGAGTGGTATCTATAGAAGCGCTTGTCCAATGGCTATGCATGACTTATTTCGTTTGCCAATATGACGCCCCAGAAGCCGACGTGCTTTCTTTGGCTGTCGGCTGATGGCGCTGTAGGCAGCCGGCACGCGTCGGTGTGTTCCCTTTCAAGAAGGACGACAGTGTGTAGAGCCGTCAGCACCTTTAACACGAACGCTCCACAACGTGTCCTGCAGCAGTTCGATTGACGCTGGCACCACGTACCTTTTGGTCCTGTCGCCAAGATGCTAACCATACATGCCGACATACTATCAAGGCTACCGAGGTATTATCTCGACAAAAGCGCCCAGCACTTCACGGCTGGCATCAATCACACCAGCCCTGGCCCCGCATCGAAGTGGTCGTGTTAAATGTGCTGACGGCTGTACATGTATTTGTGCAAATAAATAGGTTGTTAGTGTTCTAGCTCTTGATGTTTTGTTGATTGATTGATCGATTTGTGGGGTTTAACGTCCCAAAACCACCATATGATTATGAGAGACGCCGTAGTGGAGGGCTCCGGAAATTTTGACCACCTGTGGTTCTTTAATAACGTCTTGCTGTTTTATTTTGCCCTTAAAATCAACTACGTATCAAGGGGCCCGACTTTCGTTAGCCGCAATAAAGCGAAGTAAAAAAAAAAACGCTAATGAATGCAACAAAATCATATACACGTCCGGCATCAGCAGAATAGAACCTTCCACACGCGCGTCAAAAAAAAAAAAAAAAAAGCGAGACGAGAGCGCAAAGGAAGAGCCTACCTGTCTTCCTGGCGGCCGTTTCGATGCGTCCTCCGCTCCATGAGGGAGCGCACTGAAAGAGAAACAAAAGTGAGGATCAAATTTGACAGAACATCTAATCGGCATTTGCACACACACAAACAGAGCAAATCAGATAACGCCTGCAACGCCTTCCGGAAAGCTCATTGTTTCATCGGGACGTCGGACGAGTTAATGTTTCAGCACCTTCGATTATCTATACCACGTTGAATGAATGATGAGCTTGACAAGAAGAGAAGTTGTCGAAACCCCCCGATAGTCTGATGCGACGCGATATCGCTCACTGTGCGTGCAAGCTCATCCATGCCAATCACGGATATATGTTGTCTGCCCGCGCGCGCAGAAATCGACGGCATCAACGCGTATGCAGTCTGTTTCACACCTTGGGGAAATCTCGTACAGACCCATGATTACATCCAGTATCGTCCACCGATGTTCCTGAGTAGCATCGGTATAGGCATGAAGAGCGTTAGAAAATAGCCCACTTATTTTCTGCACTTCTCGCCCCTCATTTGGCGAAATATATTCAAATAAATGTCCTCTTCAGCTACGTGAAAACTACACGAAATCGCCTTGTATATTACGCACGTTCTCTTTATGTGAAAAACTATTAAGGGGCTTTCCTTACCCTTGAAAAAACGTAAAAGCGTCCTTTGAGTTTCGACGTTACGAGCGGGTCAATGAGGTGAGCGGAAGTTCTCTTGGGGCACAAAGCGTGCAATCTTGAAACTGTCTATAGCACGTGGCATCTCGATGCGGCCCGCGCGGCGGTCATGCGCCGGCAGCAGTTCGCGCGTGCGCAGACGCTTGAAAGGCGTAGTGCTGAATGTTTGAACCGTCTCGTCGGCTGCGGTGGCGCGCACTGACCGCGATGTCGGGCAACGGGTAAATTTCATCGCTATACTGCGGGGGGCCGATACCACGTGACTGTGTCGCAATCTTTTTTTAGAGTGAACACGGGAGCTCCCAGCACAGCGAGAATGGCCGTTCCACGCGCTTCCCGCCCAGCCGCAACGCAGGTGCCGGGACCCCTGCCGCACGCAAGCGGGGGACAAATAAGCCAATTGGCGACGCTCTTTCACCCTCTCCAGCGTCGCCAATTGGCTTATTTGTTTCCCGCTAGCGTGCGGTAGGGGTCCCGGCACGTGCGTTGCGGCTGGGCGGGAAGCGCGTGGAACGGCCCGAAGCATTAGTGATGCGCCATTCGGCCGGGCTGCGAGAATTCTACCACCGCGCGCATTGCACGCGCCAGCAGCAAGGAAGCGGTGTGCTTCAATGTGGCAAAAATGTTGAACTTCCTATTATGCTCCATCCGATTTAGGAATAAACTTCAAATATGATTTTCTTTCAAGTTCATCGTTGATTTGTCGCTGGGCGCTTTCCCCGATCGCACATTTTGTGTCCAAGCATGACCTGGCGCCGGTGCACACTGCAATACCTATCGTGAACAAGCACACAGAAAATCGCCGGATCGCGGTGCTCTTCCGGCAAGGATGAGCATTTGTGAAAATATGTGGCAATATATTTTTTTCGAAGTTTGAAGTTTATACACAATCGAAAACATACAACCTTGATTTATCAAGTGGTTGAATGGGAAGGGCGTCATGAAAAGGAAACTGAATGCCAGACAGAGCACCGACCCCTACCCTGGTCACAATAATGCACAACACTCAGTAATTACGTATGCATATATATAAAGCACAAATATGTAAAGTATGAATGCATCAGAACAATATTCTGTGAAAATAAAATATCTGCATCAACTCAAAGCGTAATACATCAACTAAATATAGCGGAGGGGAAATTAGTGCAAATCTACGGCGGAACAGAAAATAGCGAGGATAAGAAATAATTGAACACTCTTAAAAACTCTCTACTGAGACATATGAATACGTAAAAGAAGCTATGGTGCGACACCCTGTTAACGCGGCGACTGCGCGCGGACAAACTCGAGGTTCGCCAAGAGTGACAGAATCTTCGAGCGCATTGTCGCTTTGTGTCAGCACTTTACTCCGTAGTATATCTTCCGGAACGGGAGCAGTGCTTTGGCTTTTCAAAGGGGGACACGAGAAAATACCAATGTAACATTGAGCCTAACTGTTCCAGATTACTGATACAGCTTCCTTAAACTAATCAGTCTTCGGTAGAACGTGTACTAAATAACAGTTGGGGTGTTTGTTTTCTTTTGCAAGTTATGCTCGTTGTACGACTACAAGACCGCAGGAAAAAGACGAAAACCAAGTGACACTGCATGCATAAGGAACACGCCGTTTTAACCGAAAGAAACCAATATTTTTCAGCTGTCATAATATTACGATCACCGAGGATGCCGAAAATGAGCTAGCAGATGACACACAAGCACTGCGGTGACACCGTGATGCGCGCGAAGGGAAGCTACTAGACACGTTTAGCTGGGCGTACGGAGAAATTTCGTACGCTGTGAAAATTGCGTTGCGTGTATGCGCTACAAGTGAAGCGTGCGACAACACTTTTAGTTTAACATACCTTGACGCGTTTCACTCAATTAGAAAAATGAAATGCGAGATGCAAGGGTTTGGAATGCTTATCAGCACCACCGACGTTGGCTAGGTCCCAGTACCGTGGTCCCAGTAATAACGTGGCCTCTGTGATCTGCGCGAAAAACATCCTGACTGCCAGGGTAAGGGTCCACCAGCGTACAAGGCAAGCTGTGTATTTCACTGTGTATATTTTTAGTACATCGTTCACTGAATGCGCACGTTCACTTCGCCGTTTCGAACTTGGGTGCGCAATGTAAGAACGGCGTCTGATCGGGTATGGTCGCACTGGATCGACCCCAGCGTCCTATCCAGCGCTGCTGCGGATGAGGCTTAGCCTACCCCGCAGGTATTCCAGATATTCGCGGCCTTACGACGTACTACCGGTACATTTATTGAGTTGAAGCTCGCCCAAAGTCCAAGGCGTGTTATGTTTCACCATGAATAAAACTACGTACCAAGCTGCCGTTTTATTTACGGGTCCATTCGCCGAGAGGCCTGGCAGAAAGAAACGCGTTCCCGCACACGACCTATTGAAGGCGATTCCTGAGGATTTTTGTGATCTAGACGCCAGGAAATTTCTTCTGAATCATCAGGATGCCGGAACGCGCCACTTGAATTTACCTTGTCTGGCATGAAAGCATCGCCTCTAATTGTGAAGTACACATGCTTTGCATCAGGTCAGCTGTTGCTTTCTGCATCGAACGCCCCTTCTGCCGCCATATACTCTCGTTCTGGATGCTTCGAGCTCTCGCTAGAAAGTATCCTAGTAAGCGTTGCGTTACGTAGGCAGCATGTTCCTACGTTACCTAATTGAGAGATGCGTGCGTTTGCGCACGCAGGGGATGTGCATACTAGATCTCGGCGCTTACGTTGCGCCCGCTACGGCCGTTGTGTACGTTACAGGCGTCTCTCACGAGATTTCGGACAGCCGATACCAAAACAGACAAAATGGCTGCGACCGACAACACTACGGTGGTCGTGACAGCGGAGTAAGTCCGTGTGAATTTCGATGCATTTGGAACCTAAATAAGTAACCCGAAGCCAATAAGTGAGCAGGTGCAGTGGATTGGGATCGCTGCTCAGCTGGAGCGCAACGTTGGACGACTGGACAACGTCATTAGGGAGTTTTAGAATAGCGCACCACGAGCCCTAGCGGCGCGGTCACTGCAACTTCGCACGCGTCGTAACGCGAGTCGCCGTCCGCGTTCGCGGCCCGCACGCAGAAAATCCGAAATAGCGTGCGGCGATCGCGGCCCGCGAGGCCCGCAAAGTGCTGTGAGTAGCTTCCGTGCATTTGGGTTGGCGGTCGGAGCGAGAGTCCTTTTCCCTAGGGTGAAAAAACGCTATTCTAAAACTTATATGGCGCCCGATATGCCCGCAGCCTCTGCAAACGTTATTCTAAAACTCCCTATTTACGAAGAAGCTGGAACACGATGTTGGCGTGAAGATCCGCAACGGACTTGTGGGTTGTGTACGGGGCGTCGTGTGTGTGGATCCCTTTGAACTGCGGTGGTTGCTGCGTGTGTCTGACTGGAAAATGTCTTAATGATCGCCTGCAAAAGCATTCCAAGTGTTAGAAAGTAAAGGTTAGTTCTGGTCATGCAGTTAGCGTGCATGTGGATGCACTTCCGTGTTCTGCGAAGCTCGGGTGATTTTTCTCGCAAACGGTGCCTTCATCTAAGTGAAAGCCACTATCACGACGTCAAGAATGACACGTGCCGCTGCCAATGGGGGAATTTTTCTATTTACCGTTAAGAAAACCCCAGTTCGGTTCTTTTTCGTTTCTTTCGTCTCGTAATCTTAGGAAGCGTCCGTAGCAAATAGTAAATGCTATAAATTGGCCATAAGCGATCGTCTTCGCCCTCTCTGTCTCTCAAGCTGCTTGTTCACCTAGCCTGAACACCCCAAACGACTACTCGTCCTCGGAAAAAAAATCACCTTGTCTCATGCCCTGATTTGTGTGTTGCGTCGAGTAATATTGGTCATTACAACTTCTTGCCTCTTCACGAGATGGCGTGAAGCAACACTCAAAGTCAGGTCTGTTGACGCTCAGGTGCAGTACGCGTTTCAGATGTTGCACACAGTATAGACTAATGCTGTAGGACACAGCCTTAAACGCAGCGTACGCAGCACGTTGCGGACGCACAGCCTTGCGTACACTAAACCAAAATAATCTACTGTGACGTGTCACCTTACGGCGCTAGTATATTTATCTTGATATACACCATTTCTGAACTCGTTCTCATTTTTTTTTATTGCGTTGAAGCCGCATAGCTGCACGGCAATCGCTGTGAAGTGCTTAGTTTTTTCTTTAGCGCGCAATAAATACCACGCACGGTACGTGTGCATTATGCATGGTGTTCCTCGTCGTATCGTACCGCGGTGCACACAATAGAAGAAATATACGGGAACGCACTCAGTACCACGGCATTTCGAAAGAGCAACACCACAGTATGCTGTCAAACACCGTTTCTAGCCTCACCGCGGTAGTCTAGTGGCTAAAGTACTCGGCTGCTGACCCGCAGGTCGCGGGTTCGTATCCCGGCTGTGGCAGCTGCATTTCCGATGGAGGCGAAAATGCTGTAGGCCCGTGTGCTCAGATTTGGGTGCACGTTTTAAAGAAGCCCAGGTGGTCGAAATTTCCGGAGCCCTCCACTATACGGCGTCTCTCATAATCATATAGTGGCTTTGGGGCGTTAAACCCCACATATCAATCAATCAATCCTGTTTCTAGAACCCAATTATCCTCAACGAAGGGTGATGTGTTGGCTCCGCACAACGTTTTTACTACAGAATGTCAGCCTAGTTCCTGCAACCCGACAATGTGACCAGCGCGCGCCGCTCCCGCAGACCGTGAGTGTCGGGCGAAGCCACGCCTGCGGCTCGGATAAACAAAAACGAGCTGCCGGCAAACGCCGGTGCTTGACACGTACACATCGACTGGCTACAGCGGTGTTTTCCGGGAAGCGCGCCTTCACGAACGCGTAGTGATGGGGGCCGGAAACATCTCTCTCAGCTGGCTGTACGACCAGTCGGTGGGCGCAGGCCACTGCGGGCGTCTTTGACAGCTACGGCAGCGAGCGCCTACACAACGAGCTCGGGGCTCCAATTTACGACTTCAAGTGCTCGCCACGGAGTGCGACTCTGCTGCGATAAATGGCCCGACGACTATGGCGTTGCAGCGCTCGACGGCTGGAGGCATTAGAGCATCGTGCCCAAACCGTGGGACGTGACCTTTGCCTGAGAACGCCGTGCACAAACTTGGGAAGATCCCGTGCAGCAGTGTTTATAACGGACGCGCGGCAAAGGTTTGGGAAAGACGAATTCTGGAGCGCGCAGAGTGAGCATGGTGAATAAACCAACTGCATACAACCAGTCGAAGTCTCATTCTCAGCAGCGACATACGAGAGCCGGCTTTCTCCGTTCGCACCAGAGAAAGGGGCACACACACGAACTTGACTGTGCGGTTCAATATACCCCGCTCCTCAAGCGCCTGCGCATGCGCGAGCTGCTGCCGGCGCGCAACTGCAGCGCTGGCTGCACCACGACGCAATGCGCGCCGGGATTTCCCCTAAGTGTGAAACAGACTGTAAATAATATTACAGCTGGTTGACCGGGAATCGTACCGTTAAACTACTCGCCAGCTCATTTGCCAATCAGCAGTAGTTGCATAGGAAGCCAAAGCAACACATGGTGGCGCTGCGACTCTGGACAGGCAGCGCCACCCCTGGTAGAAAAACAAAAATCGAGGATGTATATCGCGCGTTTTCCCTTCCCGCCAACGCGCTGCCGCTCGCTTAAGTGCTCGTGAAGAGAGCGCGCGCTGCGTTTGAGTCGCCTCGCAGTGTACCACCCGCAGTGCGGCTTCATAAAGATCTCTGAGCTGGATAAGCACTTTCGAGAAGCGAATCTCACAAAAGGAGCAAAGCTCGTTAGTCAAGCTTATGATGCGATGCAGACTACGGAAGACGAGGACGCCTGAGTCACTGCGAAATGCATTTCTCGGATCCGTGACAATACCATGGACAACGTATGCCTAGAGGCAAGTGCCATCCTGCCGACATGAAGCCGCGTGTCAATGTGCTGCGTTGACGTTTATGAACCCATGTAATTGTTGTTTTAGGGGCGAAGCTCCTTAGGGCGTGGGCTGTGCGTCCCCTGTAGCCTGTATGTAGCCACCTCTAGTTTAGTTCTTGCAGTGTTCACTAGATGGCGGTACCGTCCCCTGTATGCAGCCACCTCTAGTTTAGTTCTTGCAGTGTTCACTAGATGGCGGTGCCGTCTCCTGTATGTAGCCACCTCTCGTTTAGTTCTTGTCGTGTTTACTAGATGGTGGTACTTGTAGCTGATGATGAAAAGATGTAAGATGTTATAAACTAGAAAGCGGTACTTGTAGTTGATGAAAGACGCGAGATCTTATAAAATAGAAATGATGTCACATATGGCGCGTGTCATTGGTTGAAGGCAATCGTTTTTCCTAATGAAGAGTCTCTCTTTCTCGTTTAGTCCTTAAAACTTCCATGAATGGTGTTACTTGTATATGGTCAATATATGATAAGAAGAAGCGAAATGCGGTGCTTGAAGTGTTCACTAGATGGACGGACGGACGCATGGACGAACAGACAGGCAAGCAGACGGACGAACAGACAGACAGACAGACAGACAGACAGACAGACAGACAGACAGACAGACAGACAGACACATGGACGGACGAAAGAATCAACGCACGGACTGATGGGTGCACGAACGGGCACACGTACTGGCGCACGTATGAATGGATGGACGCATGGACGAAAGCACGGACACATTGATGGACGCTTCGCCCCACTCATCATCATTCACTCCGTGGATATGCTGTGATTTTTTTGTGTTGTTTCTTTTAGCGTCTCGCTTTAGCGCGCCAAGCTCACGGCACGGCGCCGAAGTTCTCCGCACCGACTCCAGAACACGTTCCGAGGGTGTCGCACGCGCTGCCGTTCCGCCGAAACACACGACTCGCCCAAATAACACCTACTCGCCTGCGCCCTCTCCCACGCCTCTTCTCGAGTTTTCAGGAGCTCGCCGCCAGGGTCAGGCGCGGCGTTGTCGTCGCTCCGCAAACTTGAACTTGTCGAACAGCCAGCACGCGTTAGTCGCGGGAAACGCTGGTTTCTTTCCATCACGAAAATTTATCGCATTCCTTACACGCGATATAACCACGCGGCTGGAAGATGTTCAAGAAAACATTACTGCCGCAAAGTACAGCTGCGATTACCGCAGGCAGGCATATGCGCAAGTGTAACGATTACGGGGGACTTTTAAATGCCAGAACAACGATACGATTATGAGGCGGTGAAGAGCTGCGGATATTTCGACCACCTGGACTTCTTTACAGCATGGTACAGTTCACGGATCTCGCATGTCGACTCCATCAAAACTACAACGGCGCGGTGAGGATCGAACCCGCGACCATCGGGTCAGACGCCGAGCACCACTGTACCACCGCGGCGAATCATCTGCACAAAGCCGTACCATTTATTTCGATAAAGCGTCGCTGCCGGTTAGGCGTATCGATATCATGACATTACTTTGCTCGAATGCTCAGCTGTAAGAACACTTACGAAAAGATAAGGCGGCCACGAAGGCTAATTGCCTAATTACCTAGCTTAAAAGCACACGCTTACACCAAAAATACTTATATATCTTAGCCTGCCCGAAATTAACATCCTTATAACGAAAACTATACCACAAGCAAAAGAAAAAAAACACACCACTGATGAACCACGTATACAAGTTGTAGCTACAAAATTGGTGCTTCCCTACTTACGCCTAACTTCCCTTGCAGTACGCTATCAAGGAACCTTATTACGTCTTGAAAAACGTATACGTAAGTGGCACACGGATAGGAACGTGAAACACGAACAATGTGTCTGCTGTTTATTCCTGTCCACACCTTTTACAGCGAAAGCTGTTTTGAGATCACAACACGGGTCGACTCAGACACCGTCGTTATCCGTCGTCGCTGCCGGTGTCCGTAACCATTATCGCGCGAAGTAAGGAAGATAAAAAATGGCCCCATATCTGCATGTTACACTGCAAATGTCGTCGAAAGAGTGAACAAAACGTTTATTTGATGTTCTGCGCAAGAAAATCGGTAAATGGTATTCTGAAGGCGCTGCGTTAGAGTGCCTCGAGCGTGTAGCGCGCAGGCGAACGAGCGCATCAAGTCACGTCACACGTGAGACATGAGCGCCATCTGGCAGTTTTCTTCGAAAACAAAGCGCGCGCACCCTGCGCGCCTGTCTCGGAGGTGATAAGGTGTAGAACGCAAGGCGACGGCTAGGTGGCACCACCGTGTCGTTGTAGCAAGGCGTCGGAAACACTTGCCTTTACGTGCAAGCGTTGCATGGTCAGTGCAACGTTATAAACGCTACGGTCGTCAAAATTACTTATGTATGCCTTTCCTAGTAAGAGACACATATACAGACTATTAACGTCTTGTTATAGTGCCTCAGATATGCGCAATAATTACTGTTCAATTGACAATCACACAAGTATGAACGCTGAATCTTGAGCAATATTGGTGGGTGCTGTGGAAGGGGTCGGCCATTTGGAATATCGTTTGACCACTTTGTGCCGTTTAGGGTGTCGTTAAGAGCGGACAGACAATTTGCGTGGAAGGTCCCCAAGAAAGACTATGGTCTTTAAGAACGTCAGGCTAGCGCGAAATGCGCTGCACATGTCAGAGCAAAAGCTGGAAAAGCGTCCTTTTCAGAGGCTTTTTCAACACTCTTTGGGTAACTACTACAAACGCACTTGAAGGGAACCCACTTCGCCACAAATCATCATAACTTCTGTGTAGTATATAGGGAGCCATTCACTGTGTCATTCTTCGTCATTCTTCGAAAAAGCGTGGTACCCGCTACACGCTTGCAAGTTAATTTGAGCGATATTTTGATGCTGTGGCTAACGACGAATTATGCCTGAAGCTTTAGTAATGGGGTGGAGCACGGTTGTTTTCCAGGGGCCGTATAGTGGAGGGCTCCGGAAATTTCGACCACCTGGGGTATTTTTTTTACGTGCACCTAAATCTGAGCACACGTGCCTACAGTATTTTCGCCTCCATCAAACATGCAGCCGCCGCAGCCGGGATTCGATCCCGCGACCTGCGGGTCGGCAGCCGAGTACCATAGCCACAAGACCACCGCAGCGGGGGTTAATATTGTTACGAGGCAGTGGGCATGGCTCTACCGTCGTGGACAACAAATCGATAAAAAAGAAGTGGACTCGCCGCGCGAGAGACTGGCTGCTCTGAAGCGTCACTTTTACATGTAAATATAGGAAATACGCTCATTTCTCTCTTCCGTGTGTTTGCGATCCCCGTAACAAATTGGTGGGAGTGCTGGGTAACGAAGCGCCATACAACGGAGCTCCGCAGTGGTCGTCAAATCGGAGTTTCCGTGATGGAACACGGGACTGATCCCACGGCCACCTCTCCATCGGCCTCGGCGACGCCCGCACCATCCACGGCAACGCCTCCACTGGCCCCACCCCCACCCACGTACGTGCTGACGCATCCGAAGCATCCTGGAACGTTCTGCGGTACGGACGAAGTTGATGTCGACGACTGGATAGCCGACTACGAACGCACCAGTGCTCTCAACCGGTATGATCCGACTCTTATGCTGGCCAATGTGCTGTTTTACCTGAAAGGCACGGCCAAAGTCTGGTACGAGAACCATGAGGAGGAGATCGGCAGTTGGGACACCTTCAAGGAAAAGCTTCGCGACTTATTTGGGAAGGCCATCGGTCGAAAGGCGGCTGCAAAGAAGGAGTTGTCTATACGTGCTCAGACGTCCACAGAGCCGTATATTTCATATATACAGGACGTGCTGGCTCTCTGTCGTAAAGTTGACAACGACATGTCGGAGTCTGACAAGGTTGGCCACGTCCTCAAGGGCATAGCGGACGACGCGTTCAACCTGCTAATGTGCCGGAACTGTGCGACCGTCGACGAAATTATTGAGGAATGCCGGCGTTTTGAACTGGCCAAAAGCAGGCGGATTTCAAGATCATTTACTCGACTGCCGAACACCGCAGCGACGTCCTCCTGCGAAGATGGACTGTCCTCTCATCGGCAGTCTTCACCAGCGTCTGAAATTACGCGAATTGTCCGGCGGGAAATCGAAGCAATTACACCTACTCTTCCCGCCAACGGCCACGTCGATTTGCAAGTACCTCAGGTTTGCTTGGTACAGTCGATTGTGCGGGAAGAACTGAGCAATTTGGGCTTCGATGTCTGCGCCGTTGCTCAGTCTCGACCAATTGGCTTCCGTTCAAGGTCGCCGCCTCGCCCCAGGTCACCACCCCAACAAAGGTCTTATCCACGCTCTCGCAATCCGGCCGAATGGAGAACTGCGGATGATCGGCCGATCTGCTTTAACTGCCGCCGCATAGGTCACGTCGCACGGTATTGCCACAACCATTGGTCTTCGTCCCGAAACCAGTATAATACTGCTCGCCGCACCGATAGCTACCGTCGTTTCCAGCCTCCTGAGCCGATCGCCGACAACTACCGCCGGCCTCTGCCCGTCGATTCCTACGCCTGCGATGCCCCTGATACGCAGCACAGCCGCTCACCGTCGCCTCGACGTCACCAGTCTCGTTCGCCGCCAGGACGTCGCCCGTCGTCCCCTTCTCCTCTACGACGACGCCCGACCTCCCCGCTCAATTCTCACCAGGGAAACTAAGCGGTGCAGCTCTTGGAGGTGAAGCTGCATCCTCGATACCGACCTCAAATCCTCTCCTTGTACTGCCGACACGACGAAATTTGATCGACGTCGACGTTGACGGCCTGACTGTTTCTGCACTTGTTGACACTGGGGCGCATATTTCTGTGATGAGTGCCCGACTTCGTCGCCGCCTGAAGAAAGTGCTCACACCGGCTGCTCTTGGCATTATTCGTGTCGCCGACGGAAGAAGTCTTGCCATCACAGGAATGTGCACAGCACGCATCACTATCGCCGATCACCCCACATCTGTTCTCTTTGCAGTTATTGAGCAGTGCCCAAATGACCTAATTCTTGGTTTAGATTTCTTGTCCACCCATGCTGCTCTCATCGACTGTGCAACCGGCGTTCTTCAACTTGAACTGCCTCGACTTGGACCTGTGCCGTCCTCACCGTCACACCGCTTGTGCGCTGTTGATTATGTTCGGCTGTCACCGCAAGCCACCACGTGTGTTGCCTTAACGATATCACCAGCTCTTCCTGACGGTGACTACATAGTGTCTCCATTGGTGGATGTGCTCTTGGCTCGAAGTGTTGCTGTGCCGCATACAATCGTGACTATTGTGGACAACTACGTTCAGCTTCCGCTCCTTAACTTCAGTAGTTCGACCCAAGTTCTCCCGCAAGGCATTTCGTTAGCCCACGTTTCCCCACTTGATGCATGTAGCATCGTGGCATTGGACCCTGAAGACTGCTCGTCCCCTACTGCAGCCAGCCGAGCAAACGCACCTAGCGACGAAATCACGATGATGATCGCCCCTGATCTTCTGCCCTGTCAGTTGGCGCAACTCCACCACGTTCTGACTACCTACCGAGATATTTTCGACTTCGATGACCGCCCTTTAGGTCAAACGTCCTTCGTGCGTCATCAAATACATACCGGCGATGCTAATCCTGTTAGACGGCGACCGTATCGTGTTTCCCAGTCCGAACGCCAGGTCATACAACGAGAAGTCGAGAAAATGCTCTCCAAAGGAGTCATAGAGGCCTCTTCAAGTCCATGGGCGTCACCTGTTGTTTTAGTGAAAAAGAAGGATGGCAGCTGGAGATTTTGCGTTGACTACCGTGCCTTGAACAAGATAACCCGCAAAGACGTATATCCGCTGCCACGAATTGACGACGCCCTTGATTGCCTTCATGGCGCGCGATACTTCTCATCTATTGATCTGCGTTCGGGCTACTGGCAAATTTCTGTCGACGACTTAGACCGAGAAAAGACTGCCTTCATCACACCGGACGGCCTTTATCAGTTCAAGGTTATGCCTTTTGGGCTGTGCAACGCCCCGGCAACGTTCGAACGCATGATGGACTCTCTTCTTCGTGGTTATAAATGGTCCATCTGTCTTTGCTACCTCGACGATGTGATTGTTTTTTCCCCAACATTTGAAACTCACTTAACTCGTTTGTCGACCATTTTAGCCGTTTTTCGTCGAGCAGGACTCCAGCTGAACTCGAAAAAGTGCAATTTCGGCCGACAACAAATCACGATCCTTGGTCATCTTGTAAGTGCTGCTGGCGTCCAACCTGACCCTGACAAGGTTAGCGCTGTCAAGAATTTCCCTCTGCCTTCTTCAACCAAAGATGTTCGGAGTTTTGTGGGCTTATGCTCGTACTTCCGCCGCTTTATACGCGATTTCGCTACAATTGCACGACCACTAACTGATCTTCTCAAAAAGAACGTGCCCTTCTCGTGGGGCCAAGACCAAGCAGCTGCGTTTTCCACGCTGATCGACCTGCTCATTTCACCACCAATACTGGCTCACTTTGACCCGTCTGCGACGACTGAAGTACGCACAGACGCCAGTGCTCACGGAATCGGCGCCGTCCTCGCTCAACACCAGGGAGGCCAAACGCGTGTTATTGCGTATGCCAGCCGCCTTCTCTCCACATCTGAGCGAAACTATTCGATAACAGAGCGCGAGTGTCTTGCGTTGGTCTGGGCTGTAGCGAAATTTCGCCCCTACTTGTATGGCCGGGAGTTTTCAGTTATTACGGACCACCACGCTCTGTGTTGGCTGTCGTCGCTCAAGGACCCAACTGGTCGCCTAGGTCGCTGGGCTCTACGTCTCCAGGAGTATAACTTCGACGTAATTTATAAGTCTGGCAGGTTGCACCAAGATGCTGATTGTCTCTCGCGTTATCCAGTGGACCCTGCTAGACTCGCTGTCCATGAAGGCGATTCTTGTGTGCTCGCCATATCTGATTTGCACGACATCGGCACAGAGCAGCGCCGGGACGCAACCCTCAAGAAGGTCATTCAGCGAGTATCTTCAGGACATTCCGACCCTTCGCTCCGTCAATATGTCCTTCGCAACGACATTCTGTATCGTCGCAACATGAAGTCTGATGGCCCGGAATATTTGTTAGTTATTCCCCGACACCTGCGTGCCACTATTCTTCAACATCTGCATGACGCACCGACGGCGGGACACCTGGGTTTTTCACGCACCTATCACCGCGTGCGGCAACGGTTCTTTTGGCCTGGCATGTATAAATTTGTGCGCCGTTATGTCGCTGCTTGCGAGCGCTGCCAGCGTCGGAAACGTCCTGCTCTCCGTCCGGCTGGCCTGCTCCAACCTATCGACATTCCCCCGGAACCATTCTTCCGCATCGGCCTCGACTTGCTCGGACCTTTCCCGACGTCCGTGTCAGGCAACAAGTGGATCGCTGTCGCAACCGACTATGCGACCAGATACGCGATAACTCGTGCCTTGCCAACTAGCTGCGCTACAGACGTCGCAGACTTTCTCCTAAATGACGTCATTCTGCGGCATGGAGCTCCGCGCCAGCTTTTGACGGATCGGGGCCGCTGCTTCCTCGCAAAAGTTATCGACGAAATCCTCCGGAGCTGCTCTACCGAACATCACCTTACTACTGCCTACCATCCCCAGACTAACGGTCTCACGGAGCGTCTCAACCGAACTCTTACAGACATGTTGTCTATGTACGTCTCTGCTGACCACCGTGACTGGGACGCAATGCTCCCCTACGTTACATTTGCATATAATTCGTCAAGACATGACACCGCCGGCTACTCTCCATTCTTTCTTTTGTACGGCTGCAACCCTGCGTTGCCATTCGACACACTCCTTCCTTCTGCTACTATCCAACCAACGGTGTATGCGCAGGACGCTGCTTCTCGAGCCCGCGTCGCTCGCCAAATCGCGCACACTAGGCTCAGTGCTTCTCAGGCCGCACAAAAAGTCCGCTACGATGACTCGCACCGCGACGTTGACTACCCTGATGACTCTCTTGTCCTACTCTGGACGCCGTATCGACGTGAAGGTTTGTGCGAGAAGCTCCTCCCACGATACACAGGACCCTACAAAGTTCTCCGCAAGGTCACCGACGTCGACTACCTCATCACTCCCGTTCAACCGCACTCATCCTCTGCCACACCATCTACTGATGTTGTTCATGTGTCGCGCCTAAAGCCCTACTATACTGCCAGTCCTGATTGACTTAGGGGCGCCGTGACGGCGCTTTGTTCGCCGGGGGTGATGTTACGAGGCAGTGGGCATGACTCTACCGTCGTGGACAACAAATCGATAAAAAAGAAGTGGACTCGCCGCGCGAGAGACTGGCTGCTCTGAAGCGTCACTTTTACATGTAAATATAGGAAATACGCTCATTTCTCTCTTCCGTGTGTTTGCGATCCCCGTAACAATATAATTACTACAATACAGCTACAAGACTACAAATAACGTCCCCATCATTATGCAACGTCGCAAGGCGGTTTGTATAACTGAATTGCGGAGAATGTTGCGGCAGCGATGAAGCGGAAATCCCCGTAGTATTTAGTTTGCATATATCTTTAGGCATATAGCACATTTAAAAATGCAGTAAGATGCGGCTTCCTCAAATGGCAAGGGCTCGTTTTTGTAGTAAAACACACTCACTCACTCACACAGAGAAAGAGAGAGAGATCCAGCGTCGTTCGAACAAAGTAAGGTAAGGGAGACGAATATATTGCAGGGAATGACGCACGCTGAGCACCATGCGTGCTCGGCGGCGTCACAGTCAAGTCTCTCGCGGGAAAGCGTATGACGACCACCAGACTCTGACGCACTCTTCGCATAGGTATATATCCACCTGGCAGCTTCACGAGTTTCAATGCTCACGCATCAATTGCGCTGCTATGTGGCCTGCGAAAGCACTCGCCCGCTGGCCAACGCGGGGAAAGAAACAAAGGTACCGAGGCTGTTGCGCTGGTTTCGCAGGCGTCTTTATTGGAGCGCTTTTGCGAAAAAAACTACGTTAGGCGAAACAATTTTGGGAGACATACTGGGCGTATCGTTGCTGCTTCTGCCTCTATAATGGCTCTTCTCGGTAAATGTGCGTGAGGCTGACATTATACATTTTCGAAATGGTCCAGGCGGACACGATACGCGCCCTCTCTTTGTTGCGCGCCTTCCTTCGCGCATATATCGATTCTCCTACAATTGCATTCGATATCTCGGAGGGGGATCGGCTCTTTGCCTTATTAGGATTCAATCATGCTCACCAACATATAGATTTGGAAAGATGGCACGCAGATAGCTTCGTTTTTCCTTCAATATGTACCAAAAGGAGCAAGTCTATAGGCATATGAAACTCACTGGAAAGTGCTGTACGGGAGATTGTAATGAGGAACAGGCGTTTTAGAAAATATTACGTTGTATTGATTTATTTAAACATTTCTCACAGTCACTAGATGAAGCATTAAGAAAGGGGATATGTACAGGGTGAGTATGTAAGACACGTTGAATAAAACATATATACGAAGTCATCATGATGCTCATCGGACAGTAACGACAACCAAGGCGCGAAAAAATTGCATGGGATATCATGCAGAGAGCACTATAGTGAAGATGCGGCAATCGTAAATATAAAGCGAATACAATGGAAATCAATCACATTAAACTTTCACGTCAACTCGCGTAATCAAACAAGATAAAAGTAGCAATAAAGATAAAAATACAAGCAATGCAAATAACTGAACAGCGGCGTACGCAGAATTTCGTTTCCGGGGCGGGACACGTCTCTGAGCCGACAAGGGGTTCGAAACGGTAAAATTGGTCGAGCGTCCGTTTTGTGCTCTGTATCTAACGGGGAAAAAAATTCAGGGGTAAGTGGGGGGATACGCCCAGGGTCATGGCTACGTCACTGATCCGGAACGATAACGGTAAATGATAGCGAGTTATTATCTTGATAACTGACCAATGGCATCACGGAATGCATGACAGCTGAACAGGCACGCGATACTAACCGGGAGAGAATTCCACAACCGGACAACAAGCGGAAGCGAAGAGTGATATGTCCAATATTTTGGTGTTGGTGGTTTTACATTGCAGAACCACGATATGATCTCGGTACACGTCGTACATAGTGAAGGGCTTCGGAAATTTAGACCACCTTGTGCTCCTTAACGGGAACCTATATACGGGCCTTCAGCATTTTGCCTCTATATCGAAATGCGCCCGCCGCGGCCAGGATTCGATCCTGCAACCTTCGGGTAAGCAAAATACCATCTATATATAGCCACTATAGATCACCGCGGTGGGTGAAGAATATAGGAATGCATGCAGGTATATACAGGCACGATCAATACACGGGAGCGCATGGCTGCACGAGTTGGAAGGTTGCGCATGGCTTCATGTAAGTGGTTTGTGTTTCGACTAAATATCATTTTCTTACTTGGGATCATACCCAAGCGAGAGAAAAACGTTTAGTAAGGGAACTAAGGGCTGGTGGAACCCACGCGCAACGTTTGAACGCGTGAGGCCATGCGCTCGCGGGTCGCAAGTAAGATCAAGTGCGACAGTACATCCGCAAATGCGAGCGTTGCTGAAATGATTATGAAGTGATGTCGTCTCGAGCGCGCTGTAGCGTTGTTCGAGTGGAATGAATGAATTAGTCAAATACTGTCGACCGGACCAATATCATGGCAACTGTTCTATAGGATTCCAGTCAAGTTTTTTTTCTAGTTAAGTATGCTTGTGCGATACAGAACTGGTATAGCTGCAATTCTTCGAACTGAAGCGGATTGTCCAAATTCAAATCTGTTAAGTATTGGAGAGGACCAGACAGGAGAGGCCGCCACGGTTAATCAGCGGTGGCGGTGCTGAAGCTGCTAGTCCGAAGGTCACGGGTTCGATCCCGGCGGCGGTCGCGTTTAGGTGCACACGAAATGCTGGAGGTCCGTGTGCACTGCGATGGTGCACGTGAAAGAACCGCAGATTTCCTGGAAGAACAGCACGTTTCCTGGAAGAGAAACTTCGAGGGCAGCAGAACAACAGCGCTGGACTCTGAGTGAGTGATTCCTGGAAGAGTATTATTCAGTCCCAGGAACTTTGGACTGAATAAGTTGACGAACAAGTGTCTTCGATGTTTAATGCATGTGATTGCACTGTAGCGCGTGTCGTTTTTTGTGTCCGTTGTTTTGAGGGTAGCCGATTGTATTGTGCAGCCCGTTGTTTGAGTGGTGACGTGTTGTATTGGACTATTGTCGAGTGTGCATATTTGTGTGTTGTTTGATCTGTTGTACCTAATAATATATTTTTCGTTTATCAACTCTCGGCTCTGACTCTATTTTTGGACCACAGACGCGTCTGCTGGCGCACCAAATAGGGCCACATCAAATTATACTACCTTTCGTAGTGCAGTTAGGGGGGCCGGTACTTCGGCCCTTGAAGTTAGCGCGGCGATAGCCTCCCTAATTAACGGGACCAGTGACACCAGGCCAACACGCCATACCACCTGTTTGAAAGTTCTCTTCGATAAGGGAACGATGCTGAACTACCTCGATCGGCGTATACGGCGTCAACTCGGGCTTTTCCTTGCGAGCGCGGCAGTGGCTTTGTCACGGTGAAGGTTCCGGAAAAGAGACGAAGCCGCACCCCCGAGATTAAGACGCCCCCAAGTAACATCGTTATGTGCAGACGAAAGGGACGCTATTTTTAGCCAACCCTTTCTTGCCGCTACGCAATCGCGGTGGTCCAAAGCCCGAAGACCACAGAATAATGATTGATTTTGTGGCCATCCCGGTTATGTCGATCTAAGGGGCGAGACTCGCAGTGTCCGTAGTGTGCCGCTATACGGAAAGCCCGTTTCGACAGTCATCCTAACGAAGGAACTGGGCAACATAGAGGGCCGACAGGGGATGCAGTACTGCAGAAAAAATACTCGCGTGGTAAGCAACAACGAAGGCCTTGCGACTACAGATAGCTCCATCATTCACGCCACGGCTGTCGGCTCGCGGCCCTCCGGACACGCGTTCGGCTGCAAAAACGACGAATCGCAGTAGACACATCGTCCACTATTCAGAGGGCATGCTGGCGTGAGTGTTGCGGCCCCTAGTTGAGTGCTCTGAGCGGAAAGCGTCGAGTGAACGCCATCTAATATTTCAGTGGATCAGTCTCATCCCCTCCCTTTCGAGGTGCAGCGTCACTGGTGGCGCCCATCACTTTCTGCGGCGCTGCTTCTTATGCCTCCAGTGCTGCGCCGATCGCACCGAAAGCCCATGCACTTGAAGTTAGAAAAGCAACTTGATCTCGAAAACTTTTTGCTGATAAACAAGTTATATGAGTAGACGCCGTTCAGGACAATATATAGTTGCCTAATACGAATCGTCTTCCGTGTTCTTTCACGGCGAAAGTGACTACTTATAGGAAATTGCCGATCAAGATTCCTTCATCTACATGAGTGTCATTGACAGAGTTTCAACTGTCGTCACTTTCCGTTCCTTAGACAGCGCTCGCTGGTTGTACATGTCTTAAAAATTTACTAGAAGAGCGCCTATGAGCTAGCCAACAGCCCAAATGTGTTTGCTCATTCGTCCGCTGGCAATAACCGTTGCGCTCCAGGTTCGTGACACGCACTGTCTCTCGGAGTCTAGAGGGGCGGGATCTTTCCGGAAAGCGCAGCACATAGGCGCGAGAGGTCGCCCGAGTGGTGGCACCAAAAAGGCAACAGGAATATCAATGACTGATTAATCGATGAAAGGTGTCCCACAAAACGATTAACCGTCGTCCATGTCCAGCTCTCATTTAATCAACTTAATCAGTTAAAGTCTTCGAATAATCGATCACTGACCTTTACTACAGCACAGCTCATAATCATTATAATGGTTTTGGCATGTAGAACCACAGCCAGTCAGTCAAGAACTTTATTAAACGGTTCTTAGTAGTTTAAGCCACCAGAAATTCCACGTGGGACATCCTAGCAGCCGCTACTGTAGGCGACGCCCGAGCCGGGGCAGGAACGTGGTGGTGTTCCGCATGCAGGTTCTTGGGCCTTCTGGACTGCCTTTAGTTGGTTAAGGAAATTAAAGCTCCTGAGTGCCTCTCACTGGTGAGAGGTTCCTGAGGTAACGCGGAACATTGCCAGAGCATGTGTTCGAGTGAACAGTACACTTCTGTGCAGTCTGGGCATTGCGAATGTATGTCCGAGTTGTAACGGCTTAGTCGGCCCCGTGATGGGTACCAACTCGTTTGGAGCATGCGAAAGGTGGCACCAACGGTCTTGTAGAAAAGAACGAACGTATGCCTGGAATCTTTTACTGAGACCGAAGCTGGCAACGTATCCAGTATAAAGCGGTGGGAGACGCTGTCGAAAGCTTTAGTGAGGTCTAGGGCGAGGATGCCACGGATATCCCTTGTTTTTGAGTCGAAGATATGTTTCTGTAGTAATAGCATGACCTCTTGTGTTGATAAGTGTGGACGGAACTCGAGCATGATGAATAGAAAGAGTTCGTGATGCACTATATAACGCGATACACGATTTAAAATGGCATGTTCAGCTGTTTTTTATATACATGAGGCAATAGGGAGATAGGGCGTAGATTGTCGAAGCTGAGTGGTTTACCTGGCTTTGAGAGAAGGATTAGGGTGGCCGTGCGCCATTGTTCAGGTACCTGGCCGGTTTCCCACATGTGGTTAATGTCCTTTGTCAGTTAACCCACATGTGGTTAATGCCTTTTGGTCGTCTAAATTTAGCAACAGGCGGTTGGTTACCTTGTCAGGACCGACGGTAGGTGTTGTGTAATGCTTCCCGACTTTCCAGAATTTTTTATTTTATTATTAACTTTTCTCGGCAATGAAGTACGGAGAGGGGCTTCTGCACAAGCGCTCCCATTGAGGTAGCCAGTTATGGAGCTCTCTTTCAATATTTTAGTTTGATTTTATTAGCCTTCTATAGTTCATCTGAATGTATGAAAGCAAACAAAGCTAATACATTCGAGGAGCATGTGTTGGGGGGATGAGGGATAGTCGGCAAGACATATTTTGTGTGGGAACAGGCAACAGACTCTGCGTTCATTCTGTGTCTGCTTCTACTCTTGTGTTTCGTTCCAAGCGCAGTTTCATGGCGAATTCCACTCGTCGAGCGGGAGCAAGTTATCTTTGTCCGCGGCCGAGAACCTGCATTTCGCTGGTATATTCGGAGCAAGTTCGCATGTTCCACTGGCAGATTAGGAGCAACTCAGTCCGTCACGGAGCGTTCCGCGTGCACCGTCTTGCAGAGACCGATTTCGCAGGAACTCCGAGAATGACTTGCCGTCATTTCCGGTGCAGTCGGGCAGCGCTGTTGCCTGCAGCTGCCTTGAGCGGGTTTTTTTTTTCGAGCCAGTGCCCTCTGCACGGGTTAACATTTCTGAAATGGCATTGTTTGATGCTGCTGGACGTGCTGCTGCTGGTTTGCTTCTCGCTTTGAGCGACAGCGAGAGCACTAGGCACTAGTACCAGCAGCCAAGATTTCTAGAACTAGTTCTAGAAATGTTTCTAGAAACGTTGGCAGCAGCGAGGACGAGCCGCACGTGCTTTCCCGCCGTGTGCATGGCCGAAGTCTCGACCGAAGATAATCGGCTATGTCGAGGAAGTTTTCAGGACTGCTTTAGTGACGTGTGTGTAAGCAACTTCCGGTGCGACCTCAGACGGGGCATCCACATGTTCCACTCGCAGATCTGACTTGAGGCAATCCAAGTGCTCGCTACAGGATTTCGGCGGCCGCTCCGGATCTACCGGTGGGATTCACCATCAGTTTACAAAAGCTAATACTGTAAAGATTGCGAATAGATTTGCCTACTTTCCGCTTCGGGGGGGGGGGGGGGGTGCGAAGGTAAAGCCCTTAAAACTTCGCCAAGTCGCGACGTATGTGGTTATTCAGGCGCCTCCTCTCTTTTCCCCCTCCTCCGAGGCCGGCGTCGCGTCGGTATTGGCCAGATGCCGTCACGTGGGACTGACTGTTCGTTTGTTAACAGTCGCTCGCGACTACCCCATCTTTGCCCTGGAGGCGCGGACTCCTTGGGGCACAGCGCATCTGTCTTGACGGATACGAACTCTTCCTTCCGCGCGCGCTGTGCTGTGAAATACTTTTCATCAAGGAATGACGTCGCTGTTCGTTGCCGTGAGTGGTTGTTGCTACTTCTGCTGCCAAAACATGTCTAGTGACGACCGAGAGCTTTTTATGATACCGCCTATCAAGGGCAACGAGTTGCGACGAAAGACATGGTAACGTAGAATCGGAAATAAGAACTCCAGGCCGACGTTTTCAAATCCATATTGCGAAGTAACTTGCGGGTGTCTCACTATGAGTATGGTGCGATGTTTGCTGAATTCAATGCCTGCTCTAACGCCGTAGACACGTCACACTTAATTCTCACTCAGGTTTCATTACCGCTTCTGCGGGGCCTGTTTTTTTTGTTTTTTGTCAACAGTACATGCTTACCTGCTCTTGTTCTCGTTATGCACCGACTGGTTTGTGTGCTCATAATGTACGCGGAAAGACGCTCGAAATTGCGATTGCGAAACTTCAAAGATTTCGCGTTGCTGTGTTGAATAAACAAAACATCAAGACTCTCCGTTAGTTTTTGTTGCGTGCTTGTACAGTTCAGAGCAAATTGCTTTCCGTGGCTCCTTTATTTTGACCAATCAGCCGGGAGACTAGCGACGCGAGGGCAGCTATGCAAAGCGTCCATGCCGAGTGACTGGGTGCGTGCATCGTTTAGAAACCTCACACAGACGTGCCAATTCCCGTGATAGTTTCTTTACTATTTCGTGCGAAGGTTTAAAACCGCGAGTATAGCTCTCGCTAAGTAATCGCGTATGGTAGCACGCTGGTTCATTCATACGCTATAGCTCATTCTTCCAGCGATTTAGTTCGTACGTGAGATAAGTCCACAAGGCGCACTTCCGAAATATGATTGGTGCGTCTAAGCACTTCACGAATGAACCACAGCTGTTCGAGTGTATCATTTGTGCGCCCTGTGACCCGTTATTAACAGGGCCGTGTTAACAGTGTGAAGGAGACGGTTCAAAAAAAAAAAGGGGGGGGGGGGGGCTCGCCGCGTTCCCTTTTTTTCCCGCTCTGTCATCTGGTCATGCTTGAGAATTGACCCTTTTTAGACTTAGCTGAAAAGAAAACAATCCATATTTATTTCATGGTTCTCCGTTTAATTTCACCTAGGCGTTTTCTTTCTTGCAGTGTTGTGTGCCCACACGAAATTTCTTTAACAGAAGAATGCGTCATAGGAGCCGTGCTGCTTTGTTATGTGATCTGGAACAAGCTGCGCGCGCATCCGGTCTGCTCGGGGAAGCGTCAAGTTCACCTGAGACGCCTGTGATTGAATGTGCTATACAGGGCATTGCGTACAATAAGTTCAAAAGTGATGGTCGGTTGAAGACGCTTATCACAACGCTCCAGCCATTGCAGTGGGGGTCTGCTGGCGGCCAGATAGTGGGTATATGTTGCAGATATTTCCTGTGCACTACCTCTACCAAGTGATGTTCTCTTTAAGCTCCCCTATACAACCACCAAACAGGAATTAAGACAGAACGGTAATGCCGGAAGCGAGGAATCAATGAACATTAGAATCGGGCAAGTTGTTATGAATCCATCTTGGTGGGAAGCACATAACTCGTACCTTTTAACAAGAACACAAGAGAAGAGACACAAGCGCTGAACTTCCACTAAACATTTATTGCTAAACGTCATAATAGGGGTGAAAGAAGGAAACAATTATGGGCCGTCTCCTCGAAGGGATTTCATACTGCAAATTTTGCCATGGAATTAACTGCCCTCAAGATCTCTGCGAGACGAGGAAGAAGAAGTGGGCTCACGCGGTGCACGTGAAGCGAACGCGGTCTCGGTCAGTGGGAGCTCCTGCCCGGCCCCGCTGGCTGCACTGGCCGGGATCTCGCGTGCATTCACCGAAGCCGTCTCCTGGGGGCCCCCCTCACCGGCCAGCGGCAACGCTCAAGACGACAGCGGGCTGCACGGGGTCTACGGGTGACGGTGGGGCAAAGCCCGGAGCGACGCAGCCATGCCAAAGAAGCAGGCGGAGGTCGACGAGAATCCTCCGAAGGCCGGCCGGCAAGCAAAACGCCAGGCTGCTGATGCTGCGGACGATGGCGCCGGCCCTACCAGCGAGGCCCCGGCTGCCAAGCGGCCACGCGGTCGACCACGCAAGGCCGTGGCTGCAGAGCCGCTAGCGCCGGAGCCGATTGCGACCACCAAGGCGGCTCGCAAATCGCAGAAGAAAGATGATGCCGCGGAGCCCGCCACCGAAAACCCGTCGACCAGCAAGGCTGCGACCAAAGCCCCGAGAACGAGCCGCAAGAAGGGCTCGAGGAGCCCCCCTCGAAGGAGCGCCAGCGATGCGGCTAGCGAGGCTCCGAAACGCCGCAGGGCCAGCAGAAAGGTGAGCCACGGCCGATCACGGAGCTCGTCCCGCAGTCGCCATGGCGGACGCGCGCATGAACACCGTAGCCGCGAGAGCTCGGCGACGCAGTCCGCGAGAAGCCACGAGAAAAAGAAGAGGCGCCGAGAGAGCCGGGGGGGCGCTGCAAGCGCGCGATGATGTAGGACGTGCTGCGCTTCGGCTCCGCTGGTTTTCGGCTGGAACCACGGGCAACTTCACAGTACCCCGTCAAGACCAGCATCAATCGTTTCGGCTACTCACAGGCAACACGTGGATACCAGTGTCATCCAGGTGGGCCCGTTTTTGACAACTTTACGGCCGATCATCACCCGACCACGTTGGCGACGCCGTTAGGCCAAACGGCGACGCCAACGCCCGGCGGCGTGGGACCGGCTTTCCGAGGCAACATGGACGCTACTCTCATGCAGCGTGGATACGACCCGCATGCCATGACGTGGGAAACGATTCCGATTTCCGAAACGCCAAACTCTGCTTCACCGAGGTTTCGGAGCCAAGCTCTCAACGACGCGGTGGAACGCCGCTCGCAAGCCAACGCCAACAAGGCGGCGTCCGCCGCTGTTTCGGCATTCGGCACGCCAGCTGACAAGACGCAGCCTCCCGCTTCGCGCGCTGTGGGACGCAAGGGCAAGTTTCTCACCAAATGGAAGCCTCGCCCGTTTCCGAAACCGAGTCCGGACGACTATGTAATAGTCGTAAAGCCACGAGAGTGCATCTCATTGCATGATGCTTTCTCAGAGAACTGGTACGGGACTGCGTTTAAGGCATACCTCGGGCCCAAGCGAGCTGAGACGCTGACGGTTATTCCATCGAGAGAGCAAAATTTGATCGTGATTTACACCCCGGACCCTGACACGGCGGACAAAATGATCGGGGACTTCGTGGTAAACATCGAGCACAGGCAGGTTCTGCTCAACGGGTACCTGCGACAAGATGGTAGCAATGTCTGCCACGGAGTTATTGTAGTCCGCAACACAGATACGACGGAGACGCTCCGAGAGAGCGTACGCTGGAGGTCAGGCACCATCGTCGAGGTGCGTAAATTTGGCACATCGAACAAGGCGCGTGTAACCTTCGCCGGCAAGGAGAAGCCACGCTTTGTTCACTACGACGCAATGCTCATCCCGGTCAAACCTTACTACCGGACGATCCCGGCCTGCGGCAAGTGCGGTGTCGTCGGCCATCGGATGGACACTTGTCCCAACCCACGACCGGATACGTGTGGCCTGTGTGGACAGCAGGTTCCGCTTGTGGAGGAGGGGGTGCGGGCCCCTCATGAATGTGTACCCGTATGTTCTGTGTGTGGTGGAGCACACGCCACAAACTCTCGAGCATGTACGGCCAAGTACCGTAATTCCAAGGTGGCCGCACAACAGGGCAGAAAGTCCAAAAGGGCGTCCAAGAAACGACGCAAAGATCAGACTCCCAGTGAGCCACCACGCCGGGAAGTCGCCAAGACTGAAAAGCCCGCTTCCCCTACTGGAGGAACCGAAAAGCAGCCGACGGCGCAACCATGCGGCGAAGCCAGGCCATGGGCCAACGCCGTGAAAAACGGAAAGCAGGTGGGTGGTACGGGTAGAGCTGCCTCCTCATCCCTCCCTATCATCCCCTCTTCATCGCGTAACGCCGACCAAAATATTATTGCCAAACTTCAGGCACAAATCGAAGCGTTACAGAAAAGACTAGCGGAAGCCGAGGCCAAACAGACCCAACTAGTCTCCCCTCCTCCTCCCCCCGCAGTAGAGGTAATGGAGAGTGAGACCGGGGCGGGGGCGGCAGACGCGGTTGCCGCACTCGAGGCTCGTGTGAACACCCTTGAGGTCCGTATGGACAGCCGTATAACTGTCCTCGAAACCCAAATCTCAGCGGCTGTAAATGCCGCCATTGCTAAAATGACAGAAACCATCCCTACCCTGATAGCCCAACAAGTTGCGCGTTTCACCAAACGAGCCGGCCCAATTAAGGACGTGTCTGGCCGGCACCCTAAAACGCTTCGACGACAGATCGAATTTGAGGATGATGACAGCTGCTCCGCCTCCGGAATTGAGGACACCCCCCTCCCCGCGAGTGCTGGCTCGGGAGCACCGCCACCGCAATCGCTCGTTAACTCCACTGACCATGGCGGGCTCCCTTAGAACTCGGAAGTCCCCACGATCCAATACGGCCACTCCCATCCAAATCACCCAGTGGAATTGTCGGGGCTTTAAGGCTCACACTAAGCGCGCCAACCTCCGGCTTTTCCTCGCAGCATTTCAAAACCTTCCTGCTGTGGTAGCCCTCCAGGAGCCAGGGAGTGCTGCCACACTCACAAACTATACTACGTTTCAGCAGGACCCTTTATCTTGCATCTGCGTGCACAAAAATTATACGGCCAACCTAGTTGATCTCGACCTTAAACCAGCTTTCTCGTACGTGATGGTGACACTCCTTCCGCTGCGTAAACAGGACCCGCCACTGCACGTGCTAAACATTTATTGCTCACCAAAACTAAGCAACATTACATTCGCAGACCTTTTTAGCCGCGCTTTAAAGGCTGCGGGCAGGGACCCTCTGGTGATTGTGGGTGATTTCAATGCCCCCAGCACACTCTGGGGGTATGCACGTGAAGAGAAACATGGACGTAAATTGGCGGAACTTATGTCCACGCTGGGCCTAACTCTTCACACCGACCCTGCCTACCCAACTCGCGTGGGTAACTCCGTGACCCGGGACACATGTCCGGACCTTACCCTCACAAAAAACATTCAGTATGCGGATTGGGTCAACACTGAAGAGACCCTCGGCAGCGACCACTGCATACTCAACACCACCATTCGCACCTACCCTTTGGCAAGACCCTACGGAGAGGCAAAATTACCCGATTACACGAAGTTTCGGCAAATATACGCCAATTCGACACCCATTGAGGAGCAAGGATACCATGCTTGGTCCCAGCAACTGGTTTCCTCATTACGCTCCACAGAAACACAAATTAAACTCTCCGAGGCGACTCCGGCGGTGGATAACCATCTCCTTCACCTCTGGGAGGCCCGGCGCAGCCTCGTCCGCCGATGGCGCCGGCAAAAACACAACCGAAAGCTCAAAATTCGCATCGCTGAGCTCACCCAGCGAGCAGCAGAGTACGCGGCCCAACTCGCTGACTCTAACTGGGTGGACCGTTGCAACACGGCCGCTCGACAAATGTCCAGCCGGAGTACCTGGCGCCTCTTCCGCGCCTTGATTGATCCGACCCAAACTCGAACAGAGACACAAAAGCATCTGCAACGAGCATTTCACAGCTTCGACGGAGACACAGCCAAATTGGCATGTAAACTCCGAGACCAATATCTATGCACTCAGCAGGACTCCCAAGGGCCGGCGTACTCGTATGCAGGTACCGAGAACGCGGAGCTGGATCAACTGTTCCAGTTACACGACCTGAAGGCAGCCCTAGCAAAAATGAGGCGAGGAACGGCGCCGGGAAGGGATAAAATTACCGTGAAATTACTTGCCAATCTTCCTGACTCGGCCTACACCATGCTCCTTGCCTACATCAATTCCATTTGGATCGGGAAAACAAGCCTACCAATTGAGTGGAAGACCGCCCTGGTCACCTTCATACCCAAAGCGGGCAAAGCCATTAACACGGACAACCTCCGCCCCATCTCCCTTACTTCTTGTGTGGGAAAATTAATGGAGACGATGGTGCGCGACAGGTTGTCCGCGTTCCTGGAGAGCAAAAATGCATTTGCAGACACCATGTTCGGGTTCCGCCCACACCGGTCCGCGCAAGATGTCTTGCTTCAGCTCGACCATGAGATCCTCGATCCAGTCGAGTATCCCCTGAATGACAAAGTTGTGCTCGCTTTGGATCTGAAGGGGGCCTTTGATAACGTGACCCACGAAATTATTCTAACACATCTCTCACAGGTGGATTGCGGCCAAAACACTTTCAACTATATTAAACAATTCCTCACTGACCGACAATCATACATTCGGATTCAGGACATTGAACACGGCCCTTACCGATTAGGCACGAGAGGGACTCCGCAGGGAGCGGTCCTCTCGCCCCTCCTATTCAATGTGGCAATGATGAGACTCCCCGCTCAGCTGGCGAAAGTCGAAGGCATACAGCATGCGCTGTACGCCGACGACATCACCATATGGGCGTCACACGGCTCGGCAGGAGACATGGAGGCAAGCCTGCAGCAAGCGGCGGACATCGTGGATGACTATGCCCGTCGCTGCGGCCTTCAGTGCTCCCCGTCCAAATCGGAATTCGTGCACATACGCCCCTCACCAAAGTGCACCGCAAAGATCGACCTCTCCCTTCACAGCGGACCAATACCCGAACGCGATGAGATTAGAGTACTGGGGCTTTTTATACACAAAAATCGCAGAGCAGACACAACATTGGCCAAATTGCGTAAGGTGGGAGACCAGGTGGGCCGGATGGTCCGCCGGGTTTCCAACAAGCGCGGGGGGTTACGATGCAAAGATGCCTTGCGGCTGGCGCATGCATTCGTAACCACACGAGTCCTGTACTCGGCTCCATACCTCCACCTACGCAAATCCGACGAGAATGCACTCGAAGTCATTCTCCGCAAAATCTACAAGCGCGCCCTCGACCTTCCTGTCAGCACCTCTAACCAGCGCCTTTTGGGCTTGGGAATGGTGAACACCTTCAAGGAGCTGAGAGAGGCGCACTTGACAAACCAATATACTAGACTCTCTAAAACACCGTCGGGTCGCCGCCTCCTTGCCCGGCTACACATCAATCACTCAATACACACGGAAGAGCGCGTACGGATTCCAGAAGTTTGGCGATACTCCTTGCACGTGCGCCCTCTTCCGGCTAACATGACCCGAGACGACTACACTGGCTGACGCCTCGCGCGGGCGGAAGCCTTGGCTCGACACTACGGCCACAAATTCGGGGTATTCTACGTAGACGCCTCCGGCCCGCACCACGGTGGTTGGTATACGGCTGCGGTCGTCCACGAAAACACCGTTGTAAACGGACTCACATTCCGTGCACATAACATTACGCACGCGGAGGAGATCGCCATCGCACTAGCCGCCGCAGATCAGGACTCGAGGGTCATAATCACCGACTCAAGGGGTGCCTGTCGCAATATTGAACAGGGATACATTCCGTACCGTGCTTATAAAATACTGCAGAACAGCACCTACCTAGGTGCCCCCGCGCACCGAACGATCATATGGGCTCCGGCTCACACGGGCCTCGATGGTAATGAGACGGCCGATGCCGCTGCCCGCGCGCTCACTCTCCGGGCACCATCCTCGTCCCCTACCGATCCGGAACTCGAACCCAATCCTGCCTACACCTTTAAGGAGATCACACAATTTTATCAATCCGGCCATAACGTCTATCCTAAACCCTGTAAGGGCCTCACGAAGGCGGAGGAGCGAATCCTCCTTCGCCTTTATACTAAAACTCTATTGTGCCCGGCAATCATAAAACACTTTGACCCCGCTTGCACGGGGAAGTGCTCACATTGTGAGGAAAGTTCCTCTGACATTTTCCACATGGTGTGGGCATGCCAAAAAACCCCAAATCTTACCCCACTACCCAACCCTTCGCGGGAGGACTGGGAGGCAGCCCTGCTCGGCTGCTCTGACCTGACGGCCCAACGGGCCCTGGTCGAGCGTGCCCGGGCCGCGGCCAACGCCAATGGGCTCCCGTAAGAGGGAGCCCACCTAGTGTTTGTACGGGGCGGCCCCTTAAGGACCGTTCCCACCCTCCCTGTAAATAACATCTGTAAATAAATGTTTTTCAGCAGCAGCAGCCGAGAGAGCCACCGCCGCGCCCGGTCTGTCTCTTCATCCTCGGCCACAACAAGCTCGAATCGGCGCGGTAAGCGTCGCCGCGCGCACAGCCACGCCTCCTCGGGCCGCGGAGGAAGGCGCGCCAAGGCAAGGAAGGCTTCGAGCAGCGGATCGACAACGAGGCACGCGAGGCTGCCCGCAAGGATCCGCAAGACCACGAAGAGCCCGAAGAGAAAGTAGGAGGGTGAAGCCGCGACGAGAGTGATACCTCTGGTTACAAGAGCCCCATTGGCATAGCGAAGACAGAGCAAGCAAAAATTGCTTTTCCACTCTCCATCCGGCTAGAAGGTGTTCTTGTTGGCTTATGCGCACTATTCTATAGAATAAAATTCTCTTTCCATCCCTCATGTTGTTCATTTACTGCCTAAAGTGTCTTATCGAAAAAAATATGCATGGACCATCTCCCCGAAGGGAACCTTGATGGAATGTGAAGCAGCAGCGGTGCGCACGCCATTGACCCGGCTGAAGCGGGCGTCGACGTGAATGCTGAAGTAACGCTGTGAAACGAAACTCGGTGTAGCTTTTACTCCAGTAAACGTTTCGTTGAAACGCAAAGACACGGGCGGCGACTTGGATTTCGTGTAAGTTTCATGTAAACGAGGCGAAAGAGTGTTTCCACTCGCCTTGCGGTCGACCGTTGCAGTCGGTGGAGAGGGTAAAGCGAGAGAGAAGTGGAGAAGCAGCAAGGTGTGTTGTGAGGAGCCGGCAGCTGCTGCGGGTGAGGAAGAGAGTGATGTCAACGGGCAACTACGACTTGACCTACTTGGCATAGTTCCAACAACGGTGGCGTGGGGAACACGGTGCGGCGCGTTGGCACGGAGAAACGTACGGACAGCGTTACACAGGCTAGTCAAAGAGCTGATTCGCATCTAAAAGAAAGGTAACAGGCAGAAAATACAACCGATAGCCCAAGTCTCATACATTACTATTCCATTATTATCAATCACACCATGCAAAAGACAAAGTTCTTTCCGCGTGACCGCGATACATGGTGCGCTTACACACTCCAAGTAATCACGCGTAATTTCTGCTGCTCGGCTTTTTATGATTGATATGTGGGGTTTAACGTCCCAAAACCACCATTTGATTATGAGAGACGCCGTAGTGGAGGTCTCCGGAAATTTGGACCACCTGGGGTTCTTTAACGTGCACCCAAATCTGAGCACACGGGCCTACACCATTTCCGCCTCCATCGGAGATGCAGCCGCCACAGCCGGGATTCAAACCCGCGACCTGCGAGTCAGTAGCCGAGTACCTCAGCCATTAGACCACCGCGGCGGGGCTGCTCGGCCGTTTACCTTCTCCTCTCCAGTTGAAGTTAAGCGCTTGTGTTTCTTCTCTCGTGTAAAAGTTATGCGCCTCCTACGAAGATCGAAGAACCAATCCATTACTCCTTCGGATTCCTTGCATAATCAGGAAGTTCCGTACGATACCAATATTTCATGGTGCGTTTATACACTATAATGAAAGCATACAACAGCATACCGACATGTCAGTTTCATACCGGTTATTTTCATTCAACACATTAAACCATATTTGAACCAGTTACCACTCTCCATTCGCCTTCGCATCTTTCGTGTTGGACCATAGCTACTAAAATCCTCGCGTCCATATCCACTGTATCAGCTCTTTCCCTCCACACGATGCATGGTCTTCGGCGAGTAAAAGGTTTTTACCACGAACTGCAGAACTGTGAGCTGACTTCAGGATTATGCACATTTCACAACGAACTTCTTAGAAGCATGTATATTTATTATTGAAAAAGATAATCCGCGTATTAGGGGAATCCAGCAGGAGCTTTAAAGGGGCCCTGCAACACTTCTTGAGCATGGTCAGAAAACGCTGCCGATCGGTAGTAGAGGCTCCCGAGAACACGCGAGCCAAATGTTATAGCACAGCACGCGACCTGGAATTGACAATAAATTATCAAAGTCAGCTAAAAACTGCGTTCTCTTCCCTCGACAAATGACGGAAGACGCTCAAAAATTGCACGTAGATTACGCATCTATAAGCTATTGGCTGATTTCAACATGACACGCTCGGTTGTTACAGAGGTTGCCGCGAGAGGCCATCACTTGTCCACGCGCGATCGCACCGAATAAGCCGCGTATTCGAAGGAAAAAGAAAACAAATAAAATGATCACGGTCACGAGGCGCGTGTGACGTTTTTTGTTTGCCCCTCCCAAGCCTCCCTGCTTAACTTCCAGCGCTTTCTTTGGGGCGAGAGAATAGAGAATGCGCAGAGAGAATCCTATCGCGCAAGCTAACAAAAAGGAAGTCATAGTAGACGCACACGAACATTTGAGCGATGTTATTTACAGTGTGAAACTTACTTGGAGACGCGCTAAACGATGGGCAAAAAAAAAAACCGGGGTTCTCACTAACGATCACATTTTTACGTTTAAGAACATACTAAAGGGTGGTGCGCACGAAGTTAACATTTAGTCACTGCGACGCCGAGTGACTCGACCAAGGTCTGATCACAAGTACGCGTAGCGCGTGGCACTGAACAGAGATGATATGGGCTAACGATATGATATTAGGTGGCGCGAATCATGGCCTCCGAGATTCGAAGCGCGCTGCGGCCGCGCGCCCGCGATCTCGGAGGTCATGCGCGAATGCTTTCCGGCATGCGCTGCCTGCCGCACAAGCGCTCTCTTCAGGTGGCGCCACATTCGAAATGCGAGTGCGAAGGAGAGGAGATCGAGGAGAAACGCGAGCGGAGGAGCAGAGTGTCGCCACTTTGCGAAGTGCCAGGGGCTTTCACCCCCTCCCTGTATAGAGGAGACCCACGCCGAGGGAGGCGCTGCGGAGCGTGGCGCTGTCAGTCAACACGAACATTTGAGCGATGTTATTTACAGTGTGAAACTTACTTGGAGACGCGCAAAACGACGGGCCAAAAAAAAAACGGGGGTTCTCACTAACGATCACATTTTGACGTTTAAGAACATAATAAGGGGTGGTTCCCACGAAGTTAACATTTAGTCACTGCGACGCCGAGTGACTCCACCGAGGTCTGATCACAAGTACGCGTAGCGCGTGGCACTGAACAGAAATGATATGGGCTAACGCTATGGTATTGGGTGGCGCGAATCATGGCCTCCGAGATTCGAAGCGCGCGGCGGCCGCGCGCCCGCGATCTCGGAGGTCATGCGCGAATGCTCTCCGGCATGCGCTGCCTGCCGCGCAAGCTCTCTCTTCAGGTGGCGCCACACTCGAAATGCGAGTGCGAAGGAGAGGAGATCGAGGAGAAACGCGAGCGGAGGAGGAGACATCGCCACTTTGCGAAGTGCCAGGGGCTTTCACCCCCTCCCTGTATAGAGGAGACCCACGCCGAGGGATGCGCTGCGGAGCGTGGCGCTGTCAGTCAACACGAACATTTGAGCGATGTTATTTACAGTGTGAAACTTACTTCGAGACGCGCTAAACGATGCCCCAAGAAAAAAACGGGGGTTCTCATTCTCTCAGTGTTCGTATGTGAGATAAATCCACAAGGCGCACTTCCAAAGTATGATTGGTGCGTCTAAGCACTTCACGAAAGAACCACAGCTGTTCGAGTGCATCATTTGTGCGCCTTGTGAAACATTATTAACAGGGCCAGATTAACAGTGTGAAGGAGACGGTTCAAAAAAAAAGGGGGGGGGGGGCTCGCCGCGTTCCCTTTTTTTCCCGCTCTGTCATCTGGTCATGCTTGAGAATTGACCCTTTTTAGACTTAGCTGAAAAGAAAACAATCCATATTTATTTCATGGTTCTCCGTTTAATTTCACCTAGGCGTTTTCTTTCTTGCAGTGTTGTGTGCCCACACGAAATTTCTTTAACAGAAGAATGCGTCATAGGAGCCGTGCTGCTTTGTTATGTGATCTGGAACAAGCTGCGCGCGCATCCGGTCTGCTCGGGGAAGCGTCAAGTTCACCTGAGACGCCTGTGATTGAATGTGCTATACAGGGCATTGCGTACAATAAGTTCAAAAGTGATGGTCGGTTGAAGACGCTTATCACAACGCTCCAGCCATTGCAGTGGGGGTCTGCTGGCGGCCAGATAGTGGGTATATGTTGCAGATATTTCCTGTGCACTACCTCTACCAAGTGATGTTCTCTTTAAGCTCCCCTATACAACCACCAAACAGGAATTAAGACAGAACGGTAATGCCGGAAGCGAGGAATCAATGAACATTAGAATCGGGCAAGTTGTTATGAATCCATCTTGGTGGGAAGCACATAACTCGTACCTTTTAACAAGAACACAAGAGAAGAGACACAAGCGCTGAACTTCCACTAAACATTTATTGCTAAACGTCATAATAGGGGTGAAAGAAGGAAACAATTATGGGCCGTCTCCTCGAAGGGATTTCATACTGCAAATTTTGCCATGGAATTAACTGCCCTCAAGATCTCTGCGAGACGAGGAAGAAGAAGTGAGCTCACGCGGTGCACGTGAAGCGAACGCGGTCTCGGTCAGTGGGAGCTCCTGCCCGGCCCCGCTGGCTGCACTGGCCGGGATCTCGCGTGCGTTCACCGAAGCGGTCTCCTGGGGGCCCCCCTCACCGGCCAGCGGCAACGCTCAAGACGACAGCGGGCTGCACGGGGTCTACGGGTGACGGTGGGGCAAAGCCCGGAGCGACGCAGCCATGCCAAAGAAGCAGGCGGAGGTCGACGAGAATCCTCCGAAGGCCGGCCGGCAAGCAAAACGCCAGGCTGCTGATGCTGCGGACGATGGCGCCGGCCCTACCAGCGAGGCCCCGGCTGCCAAGCGGCCACGCGGTCGACCACGCAAGGCCGTGGCTGCAGAGCCGCTAGCGCCGGAGCCGATTGCGACCACCAAGGCGGCTCGCAAATCGCGGAAGAAAGATGATGCCGCGGAGCCCGCCACCGAAAACCCGTCGACCAGCAAGGCTGCGACCAAAGCCCCGAGAACGAGCCGCAAGAAGGGCTCGAGGAGCCCCCCTCGAAGGAGCGCCAGCGATGCGGCTAGCGAGGCTCCGAAACGCCGCAGGGCCAGCAGAAAGGTGAGCCACGGCCGATCACGGAGCTCGTCCCGCAGTCGCCATGGCGGACGCGCGCATGAACACCGTAGCCGCGAGAGCTCGGCGACGCAGTCCGCGAGAAGCCACGAGAAAAAGAAGAGGCGCCGAGAGAGCCACCGCCGCGCCCGGTCTGTCTCTTCATCCTCGGCCACAACAAGCTCGAATCGGCGCGGTAAGCGTCGCCGCGCGCACAGCCACGCCTCCTCGGGCCGCGGAGGAAGGCGCGCCAAGGCAAGGAAGGCTTCGAGCAGCGGATCGACAACGAGGCACGCGAGGCTGCCCGCAAGGATCCGCAAGACCACGAAGAGCCCGAAGAGAAAGTAGGAGGGTGAAGCCGCGACGAGAGTGATACCTCTGGTTACAAGAGCTCCATTGGCATAGCGAAGACAGAGCAAGCAAAAATTGCTTTTCCACTCTCCATCCGGCTAGAAGGTGTTCTTGTTGGCTTAAGCGCACTATTCTATAGAATAAAATTCTCTTTCCATCCCTCATGTTGTTCATTTACTGCCTAAAGTGTCTTATAGAAAAAAAATATGCATGGACCATCTCCCCGAAGGGAACCTTGATGGCATGTGAAGCAGCAGCGGTGCGCACGCCGTTGACCCGGCTGAAGCGGGCGTCGACGTGAATGCTGAAGTAACGCTGTGAAACGAAACTCGGTGTAGCTTTTACTCCAGTAAACGTTTCGTTGAAACGCTAAGACACGGGCGGCGACTTGGATTTCGTGTAAGTTTCATGTAAACGAGGCAAAAGAGTGTTTCCACTCGACTTGCGGTCGAGCGTTGCAGTCGGTGGAGAGGGTGAAGCGAGCGAGAAGTGGAGAAGCAGCAAGGTGTGTTGTGAGGAGCCGGCAGCTGCTGCGGGTGAGGAAGAGAGTGATGTCAACGGGCAACTACGACTTGACCTACTTGGCATAGTTCCAACAACGGTGGCGTGGGGAACACGGTGCGGCGCGTTGGCACGGATAAACGTACGGACAGCGTTACACAGGCTAGTCAAAGAGCTGATTCGCATCTAAAAGAAAGGTAAAAGGCAGAAAATACAACCGATAGCCCAAGTCTCATACATTACTATTCCATTATTATCAATCACACCATGCAAAAGACAAAGTTCTTTCCGCGTGACCGCGATACATGGTGCGCTTACACACTCCAAGTAATCACGCGTAATTTCTGCTGCTCGGCTTTTTATGATTGATATGTGGGGTTTAACGTCCCAAAACCACCATTTGATTATGAGAGACGCCGTAGTGGAGGTCTCCGGAAATTTGGACCACCTGGGGTTCTTTAACGTGCACCCAAATCTGAGCACACGGGCCTACACCATTTCCGCCTCCATCGGAGATGCAGCCGCCACAGCCGGGATTCAAACCCGCGACCTGCGAGTCAGTAGCCGAGTACCTCAGCCTTTAGACCACCGCGGCGGGGCTGCTCGGCCGTTTACCTTTTCCTCTCCAGTTGAAGTTAAGCGCTTGTGTTTCTTCTCTCGTGTAAAAGTTATGCGCCTCCTACGAAGATCGAAGAACCAATCCATTACTCCTTCGGATTCCTTGCATAATCAGGAAGTTCCGTACGATACCAATATTTCATGGTACGTTTATACACTATAATGAAAGCATACAACAGCATACCGACATGTCAGTTTCATACCGGTTATTTTCATTCAACACATTAAACCATATTTGAACCAGTAACCACTCTCCATTCGCCTTCGCATCTTTCGTGTTGGACCATAGCTACTAAAATCCTCGCGTCCATATCCACTGTATCAGCTCTTTCCCTCCACACGATGCATGGTCTTCGGCGAGTAAAAGGTTTTTACCACGAACTGCAGAACTGTGAGCTGACTTCAGGATTATGCACATTTCACAACAAACTTCTTAGAAGCATGTATATTTATTATTGAAAAAGATAATCCGCGTACTAGGGGAATCCAGCAGGAGCTTTAAAGGGGCCCTGCAACACTTCTTGAGCATGGTCAGAAAACGCTGCCGATCGGTAGTAGAGGCTCCCGAGAACACGCGAGCCAAATGTTATAGCACAGCACGCGACCTGGAATTGACAATAAATTATCAAAGTCAGCTAAAAACTGCGTTCTCTTCCCTCGACAAATGACGGAAGACGCTCAAAAATTGCACGTAGATTACGCATCTATAAGCTATTGGCTGATTTCAACATGACACGCTCGGTTGTTACAGAGGTTGCCGCGAGAGGCCATCACTTGTCCACGCGCGATCGCACCGAATAAGCCGCGTATTCGAAGAAAAAAGAAAACAAATAAAATGCTCACGGTCACGAGGCGCGTGTGACGTTTTTTGTTTGCCCCTCCCAAGCCTCCCTGCTTAACTTCCAGCGCTTTCTTTGGGGCGAGAGAATAGAGAATGCGCAGATAGAATGCTATCGCGCAAGCTAACAAAAAGGAAGTCATAGTAGACGCACACGAACATTTGAGCGATGTTATTTACAGTGTGAAACTTACTTGGAGACGCGCTAAACGATGGGCCAAAAAAAAAAAACCGGGGTTCTCACTAACGATCACATTTTTACGTTTAAGAACATACTGAGGGGTGGTGCCCACGAAGTTAACATTTAGTCACTGCGACGCCGAGTGACTCCACCAAGGTCTGATCACAAGTACGCGTAGCGCGTGGCACTGAACAGTGATGATATGGGCTAACGCTATGATATTAGGTGGCGCAAATCATGGCCTCCAAGATTCGAAGCGCGCGGCGGCCGCACGCCCGCAATTTCGGAGGTCATGCGCGAATGCTGTCCGGCAAGCGCTGCCTGCCGCGCAAGCGCACTCTTCAGGTGGCGCCACATTCGAAATGCAAGTGCGAAGGAGAGGAGATCGAGGAGAAACGCAAGCGGAGGAGGAGAGTGTCGCCACTTTGCGAAGTGCTAGGGGCTTTCACCCCCTCCCTGTATAGAGGAGACCCACGCCGAGGGAAGCGCTGCGGAACGCGGCGCTGTCAGTCAACACGAACACTTGAGCGATGTTATTTACAGTGTGAAACTTACTTGGAGACGCGCTAAACGATGGGCCAAGAAAAACACCGGGGTTCTCACTAACGATCACATTTTTACGTTTAAGAACATACTAAGGGGTGGTGCGCACGAAGTTAACATTTAGTCACTGCGACGCCGAGTGACTCGACCAAGGTCTGATCACAAGTACGCGTAGCGCGTGGCACTGAACAGAGATGATATGGGCTAACACTATGATATTAGGTGGCGCGAATCATGGCCTCCGAGATTCGAAGCGCGCTGCGGCCGCGCGCCCGCGATCTCGGAGGTCATGCGCGAATGCTCTCCGGCATGCGCTGCCTGCCGCGCAAGCTCTCTCTTCAGGTGGCGCCACACTCGAAATGCGAGTGCGAAGGAGAGGAGATCGAGGAGAAACGCGAGCGGAGGAGGAGACATCGCCACTTTGCGAAGTGCCAGGGGCTTTCACCCCCTCCCTGTATAGAGGAGACCCACGCCGAGGAAGGCGCTGCGGAGCGTGGCGCTGTCAGTCAACACGAACATTTGAGCGATGTTATTTACAGTGTGAAACTTACTTGGAGACGCGCTAAACGATGCCCCAAGAAAAAAACGGGGGTTCTCACTAATGATCACATTTTTACATTTAAGAACATACTAAGGGGTGGTGCGCACGAAGTTAACATTTAGTCACTGCGACGCCGAGTGACTCGACCAAGGTCTGATCACAAGTACGCGTAGCGCGTGGCACTGAACAGAAATGATATGGGCTAACGCTATGATATTGGGTGGCGCGAATCATGGCCTCCGAGATTCGAAGCGCGCGGCGGCCGCGCGCCCGCGATCTCGGAGGTCATGCGCGAATGCTCTCCGGCATGCGCTGCCTGCCGCGCAAGCTCTCTCTTCAGGTGGCGCCACACTCGAAATGCGAGTGCGAAGGAGAGGAGATCGAGGAGAAACGCGAGCGGAGGAGGAGACATCGCCACTTTGCGAAGTGCCAGGGGCTTTCACCCCCTCCCTGTATAGAGGAGACCCACGCCGAGGGATGCGCTGCGGAGCGTGGCGCTGTCAGTCAACACGAACATTTGAGCGATGTTATTTACAGTGTGAAACTTACTTGGAGACGCGCTAAACGATGCCCCAAGAAAAAAACGGGGGTTCTCACTAATGATCACATTTTTACGTTTAAGAACATACTAAGGGGTGGTGCGCACGAAGTTAACATTTAGTCACTGCGATGCCGAGTGACTCGACCAAGGTCTGATCACAAGTACGCGTAGCGCGTGGCACTGAACAGAAATGATATGGGCTAACGCTATGATATTGGGTGGCGCGAATCATGACCTCCGAGATTCGAAGCGCGCGGCGGCCGCGCGCTTGCGATCTCGGAGGTCATGCGCGAATGCTCTCCGGCATGCGCTGCCTGCCGCGCAAGCGCTCTCTTCAGGTGGCGCCACATTCGAAATGCGAGTGCGAAGGAGAGGAGATCGAGAAGAAACGCGAACGGAGGAGGATAGTGTCGCCACTTTGCGAAGTGCTAGGGGCTTTCACCCCCTCCCTGTATAGAGGAGACCCACGCCGAGGAAGGCGCTGCGGAGCGTGGCGCTGTCAGTCAACACGAACATTTGAGCGATGTTATTTACAGTGTGAAACTTACTTCGAGACGCGCTAAACGATGGGCCAAGAAAAAAACGGGGGTTCTCATTCTCTCAGCGTTCGTATGTGAGATAAATCCACAAGGCGCACTTCCAAAGTATGATTGGTGCGTCTAAGCACTTCACGAAAGAACCACAGCTGTTCGAGTGCATCATTTGTGCGCCTTGTGAAACATTATTAACAGGGCCAGATTAACAGTGTGAAGGAGACGGTTCAAAAAAAAAAAGGGGGGGGGGGGCTCGCCGCGTTCCCTTTTTTTCCCGCTCTGTCATCTGGTCATGCTTGAGAATTGACCCTTTTTAGACTTAGCTGAAAAGAAAACAATCCATATTTATTTCATGGTTCTCCGTTTAATTTCACCTAGGCGTTTTCTTTCTTGCAGTGTTGTGTGCCCACACGAAATTTCTTTAACAGAAGAATGCGTCATAGGAGCCGTGCTGCTTTGTTATGTGATCTGGAACAAGCTGCGCGCGCATCCGGTCTGCTCGGGGAAGCGTCAAGTTCACCTGAGACGCCTGTGATTGAATGTGCTATACAGGGCATTGCGTACAATAAGTTCAAAAGTGATGGTCGGTTGAAGACGCTTATCACAACGCTCCAGCCATTGCAGTGGGGGTCTGCTGGCGGCCAGATAGTGGGTATATGTTGCAGATATTTCCTGTGCACTACCTCTACCAAGTGATGTTCTCTTTAAGCTCCCCTATACAACCACCAAACAGGAATTAAGACAGAACGGTAATGCCGGAAGCGAGGAATCAATGAACATTAGAATCGGGCAAGTTGTTATGAATCCATCTTGGTGGGAAGCACATAACTCGTACCTTTTAACAAGAACACAAGAGAAGAGACACAAGCGCTGAACTTCCACTAAACATTTATTGCTAAACGTCATAATAGGGGTGAAAGAAGGAAACAATTATGGGCCGTCTCCTCGAAGGGATTTCATACTGCAAATTTTGCCATGGAATTAACTGCCCTCAAGATCTCTGCGAGACGAGGAAGAAGAAGTGGGCTCACGCGGTGCACGTGAAGCGAACGCGGTCTCGGTCAGTGGGAGCTCCTGCCCGGCCCCGCTGGCTGCACTGGCCGGGATCTCGCGTGCGTTCACCGAAGCCGTCTCCTGGGGGCCCCCCTCACCGGCCAGCGGCAACGCTCAAGACGACAGCGGGCTGCACGGGGTCTACGGGTGACGGTGGGGCAAAGCCCGGAGCGACGCAGCCATGCCAAAGAAGCAGGCGGAGGTCGACGAGAATCCTCCGAAGGCCGGCCGGCAAGCAAAACGCCAGGCTGCTGATGCTGCGGACGATGGCGCCGGCCCTACCAGCGAGGCCCCGGCTGCCAAGCGGCCACGCGGTCGACCACGCAAGGCCGTGGCTGCAGAGCCGCTAGCGCCGGAGCCGATTGCGACCACCAAGGCGGCTCGCAAATCGCGGAAGAAAGATGATGCCGCGGAGCCCGCCACCGAAAACCCGTCGACCAGCAAGGCTGCGACCAAAGCCCCGAGAACGAGCCGCAAGAAGGGCTCGAGGAGCCCCCCTCGAAGGAGCGCCAGCGATGCGGCTAGCGAGGCTCCGAAACGCCGCAGGGCCAGCAGAAAGGTGAGCCACGGCCGATCACGGAGCTCGTCCCGCAGTCGCCATGGCGGACGCGCGCATGAACACCGTAGCCGCGAGAGCTCGGCGACGCAGTCCGCGAGAAGCCACGAGAAAAAGAAGAGGCACCGAGAGAGCCACCGCCGCGCCTGGTCTGTCTCTTCATCCTCGGCCACAACAAGCTCGAATCGGCGCGGTAAGCGTCGCCGCGCGCACAGCCACGCCTCCTCGGGCCGCGGAGGAAGGCGCGCCAAGGCAAGGAAGGCTTCGAGCAGCGGATCGACAACGAGGCACGCGAGGCTGCCCGCAAGGATCCGCAAGACCACGAAGAGCCCGAAGAGAAAGTAGGAGGGTGAAGCCGCGACGAGAGTGATACCTCTGGTTACAAGAGCCCCATTGGCATAGCGAAGACAGAGCAAGCAAAAATTGCTTTTCCACTCTCCATCCGGCTAGAAGGTGTTCTTGTTGGCTTAAGCGCACTATTCTATAGAATAAAATTCTCTTTCCATCCCTCATGTTGTTCATTTACTGCCTAAAGTGTCTTATAGAAAAAAATATGCATGGACCATCTCCCCGAAGGGAACCTTGATGGCATGTGAAGCAGCAGCGGTGCGCACGCCGTTGACCCGGCTGAAGCGGGCGTCGACGTGAATGCTGAAGTAACGCTGTGAAACGAAACTCGGTGTAGCTTTTACTCCAGTAAACGTTTCTTTGAAACGCAAAGACACGGGCGGCGACTTGGATTTCGTGTAAGTTTCGTGTAAACGAGGCAAAAGAGTGTTTCCACTCGACTTGCGGTCGAGCGTTGCAGTCGGTGGAGAGGGTGAAGCGAGAGAGAAGTGGAGAAGCAGCAAGGTCTGTTGTGAGGAGCCGGCAGCTGCTGCGGGTGAGGAAGAGAGTGATGTCAACGGGCAACTACGACTTGACCTACTTGGCATAGTTCCAACAACGGTGGCGTGGGGAACACGGTGCGGCGCGTTGGCACCGAGAAACGTACGGACAGCGTTACACAGGCCAGTCAAAGAGCTGATTCGCATCTAAAAGAAAGGTAAAAGGCAGAAAATACAACCGATAGCCCAAGTCTCATACATTACTATTCCATTATTATCAATCACACCATTCAAAAGACAAAGTTCTTTCCGCGTGACCGCGATACATGGTGCGCTTACACACTCCAAGTAATCACGCGTAATTTCTGCTGCTCGGCTTTTTATGATTGATATGTGGGGTTTAACGTCCCAAAACCACAATTTGATTATGAGAGACGCCGTAGTGGAGGTCTCCGGAAATTTGGACCACCTGGGGTTCTTTAACGTGCACCCAAATCTGAGCACACGGGCCTACACCATTTCCGCCTCCATCGGAGATGCAGCCGCCACAGCCGGGATTCAAACCCGCGACCTGCGAGTCAGTAGCCGAGTACCTCAGCCTTTAGACCACCGCGGCGGGGCTGCTCGGCCGTTTACCTTTTCCTCTCCAGTTGAAGTTAAGCGCTTGTGTTTCTTCTCTCGTGTAAAAGTTATGCGCCTCCTACGAAGATCGAAGAACCAATCCATTACTCCTTCGGATTCCTTGCATAATCAGGAAGTTCCGTACGATACCAATATTTCATGGTGCGTTTATACACTATAATGAAAGCATACAACAGCATACCGACATGTCAGTTTCATACCGGTTATTTTCATTCAACACATTAAACCATATTTGAACCAGTAACCACTCTCCATTCGCCTTCGCATCTTTCGTGTTGGACCATAGCTACTAAAATCCTCGCGTCCATATCCACTGTATCAGCTCTTTCCCTCCACACGATGCATGGTCTTCGGCGAGTAAAAGGTTTTTACCACGAACTGCAGAACTGTGAGCTGACTTCAGGATTATGCACATTTCACAACGAACTTCTTAGAAGCATGTATATTTATTATTGAAAAAGATAATCCGCGTACTAGGGGAATCCAGCAGGAGCTTTAAAGGGGCCCTGCAACACTTCTTGAGCATGGTCAGAAAACGCTGCCGATCGGTAGTAGAGGCTCCCGAGAACACGCGAGCCAAATGTTATAGCACAGCACGCGACCTGGAATTGACAATAAATTATCAAAGTCAGCTAAAAACTGCGTTCTCTTCCCTCGACAAATGACGGAAGACGCTTAAAAATTGCACGTAGATTACGCATCTATAAGCTATTGGCTGATTTCAACATGACACGCTCGGTTGTTACAGAGGTTGCCGCGAGAGGCCATCACTTGTCCACGCGCGATCGCACCGAGTAAGCCGCGTATTCGAAGGAAAAAGAAAACAAATAAAATGCTCACGGTCACGAGGCGCGTGTGACGTTTTTTGTTTGCCCCTCCCAAGCCTCCCTGCTTAACTTCCAGCGCTTTCTTTGGGGCGAGAGAATAGAGAATGCGCAGAGAGAATGCTATCGCGCAAGCTAACAAAAAGGAAGTCATAGTAGACGCACACGAACATTTGAGCGATGTTATTTACAGTGTGAAACTTACTTGGAGACGCGCTAAACGATGGGCAAAAAAAAAACCGGGGTTCTCACTAACGATCACATTTTTACGTTTAAGAACATACTAAGGGGTGGTGCCCACGAAGTTAACATTTAGTCACTGCGACGCCGAGTGACTCCACCGAGGTCTTATCACAAGTACGCGTAGCGCGTGGCACTGAACAGAGATGATATGGGCTAACACTATGATATTAAATGGCGCGAATCATGGCCTCCGAGATTCGAAGCGCGCTGCGGCCGCGCGCCCGCGATCTCGGAGGTCATGCGCGAATGCTTTCCGGCATGCGCTGCCTGCCGCGCAAGCGCTCTCTTCAGGTGGCGCCACATTCGAAATGCGAGTGCGAAGGAGAGGAGATCGAGGAGAAACGCGAGCGGAGGAGCAGAGTGTCGCCACTTTGCGAAGTGCTAGGGGCTTTCACCCCCTCCCTGTATAGAGGAGACCCACGCCGAGGGAGGCGCTGCGGAGCGTGGCGCTGTAAGTCAACACGAACATTTGAGCGATGTTATTTACAGTGTGAAACTTACTTGGAGACGCGCTAAACGACGGGCCAAAAAAAAAAAACGGGGTATCTCACTAACGATCACATTTTGACGTTTAAGAACATACTAAGGGGTGGTGCCCACGAAGTTAACATTTAGTCACTGCGACGCCGAGTGACTCCACCGAGGTCTGATCACAAGTACGCGTAGCGCGTGGCACTGAACAGAAATGATATGGGCTAACGCTATGATATTGGGTGGCGCGAATCATGGCCTCCGAGATTCGAAGCGCGCGGCGGCCGCGCGCCCGCGATCTCGGAGGTCATGCGCGAATGCTCTCCGGCATGCGCTGCCTGCCGCGCAAGCTCTCTCTTCAGGTGGCGCCACACTCGAAATGCGAGTGCGAAGGAGAGGAGATCGAGGAGAAACGCGAGCGGAGGAGGAGACATCGCCACTTTGCGAAGTGCCAGGGACTTTCACCCCCTCCCTGTATAGAGGAGACCCACGCCGAGGGATGCGCTGCGGAGCGTGGCGCTGTCAGTCAACACGAACATTTGAGCGATGTTATTTACAGTGTGAAACTTACTTGGAGACGCGCTAAACGATGCCCCAAGAAAAAAACGGGGGTTCTCACTAATGATCACATTTTTACGTTTAAGAACATACTAAGGGGTGGTGCGCACGAAGTTAACATTTAGTCACTGCGATGCCGAGTGACTCGACCAAGGTCTGATCACAAGTACGCGTAGCGCGTGGCACTGAACAGAAATGATATGGGCTAACGCTATGATATTGGGTGGCGCGAATCATGACCTCCGAGATTCGAAGCGCGCGGCGGCCGCGCGCTTGCGATCTCGGAGGTCATGCGCGAATGCTCTCCGGCATGCGCTGCCTGCCGCGCAAGCGCTCTCTTCAGGTGGCGCCACATTCGAAATGCGAGTGCGAAGGAGAGGAGATCGAGAAGAAACGCGAACGGAGGAGGATAGTGTCGCCACTTTGCGAAGTGCTAGGGGCTTTCACCCCCTCCCTGTATAGAGGAGACCCACGCCGAGGAAGGCGCTGCGGAGCGTGGCGCTGTCAGTCAACACGAACATTTGAGCGATGTTATTTACAGTGTGAAACTTACTTCGAGACGCGCTAAACGATGGGCCAAGAAAAAAAAAACGGAGGTTCTCATTCTCTCAGCGTTCGTACGTGAGATAAATCCACAAGGCGCACTTCCTAAGTATGATTGGTGCGTCTAAGCACTTCACGAAAGAACCACAGCTGTTCGAGTGCATCATTTGTGCGCCTTGTGAAACATTATTAACAGGGCCAGATTAACAGTGTGAAGGAGACGGTTCAAAAAAAAAGGGGGGGGGGGGCTCGCCGCGTTCCCTTTTTTTCCCGCTCTGTCATCTGGTCATGCTTGAGAATTGACCCTTTTTAGACTTAGCTGAAAAGAAAACAATCCATATTTATTTCATGGTTCTCCGTTTAATTTCACCTAGGCGTTTTCTTTCTTGCAGTGTTGTGTGCCCACACGAAATTTCTTTAACAGAAGAATGCGTCATAGGAGCCGTGCTGCTTTGTTATGTGATCTGGAACAAGCTGCGCGCGCATCCGGTCTGCTCGGGGAAGCGTCAAGTTCACCTGAGACGCCTGTGATTGAATGTGCTATACAGGGCATTGCGTACAATAAGTTCAAAAGTGATGGTCGGTTGAAGACGCTTATCACAACGCTCCAGCCATTGCAGTGGGGGTCTGCTGGCGGCCAGATAGTGGGTATATGTTGCAGATATTTCCTGTGCACTACCTCTACCAAGTGATGTTCTCTTTAAGCTCCCCTATACAACCACCAAACAGGAATTAAGACAGAACGGTAATGCCGGAAGCGAGGAATCAATGAACATTAGAATCGGGCAAGTTGTTATGAATCCATCTTGGTGGGAAGCACATAACTCGTACCTTTTAACAAGAACACAAGAGAAGAGACACAAGCGCTGAACTTCCACTAAACATTTATTGCTAAACGTCATAATAGGGGTGAAAGAAGGAAACAATTATGGGCCGTCTCCTCGAAGGGATTTCATACTGCAAATTTTGCCATGGAATTAACTGCCCTCAAGATCTCTGCGAGACGAGGAAGAAGAAGTGGGCTCACGCGGTGCACGTGAAGCGAACGCGGTCTCGGTCAGCGTGAAGAGGACGAAGGCTGGTCACGCGCTAACGCTCTAGCTCATCAAAACATTCGAAACAGAAGAAGTGCCGTGCTCAACCTGCTGGGGTGTTCTTGGCTGAGGATTGAGTGGTTTTAACTTTCTGTCTTAGAGTCCGATTCTATAGTTTATCTGTTTCTGAGTCTAACCACATCCCTAGTGCTCATGTCAACTACTTCTCCTGGCCAGGCGCGATCCGCCTGGTCAGCGTCCCTGCCTTCTAACGAATTACCGCTAGACTCCTTTTTCCGCAGTGGTATCGACAGCATTCCTGTAGCACTGGTACCTACGAATGGAGGCTTCATTAGACTTTCAAACCCTCAGGTGGTTCAAAAGGAACTTAAGTCAACTTCAAATCATTTCCAGACCATCACAGATGTGCGCCCATTTGGGCGAGGAGGTATCGTGTGTAGGTCGCCGGATCAGACCTGCGTGCAGGATCTTCTCAAATGCACCTCCTTTGCTGCTACCCCGGTGAGTGCTTTTATTCCGCCACACCTTGCATGTACCAAAGGCCTTGTACGGGGAGTCGACTCCAAGCTGAGTCCAGCTGAGACCCTAGACAGGCTCTCTGGAGCAGGCGTAATTTCAATTTACCGGTGTAATCGCCTAGTCGACAACCAGAGGGTACCAACCGAATCTGTTATCGCGACATTTGTGGGCACAAAATGCCCGTCAGAAATAAAATTATGGCCACTGATCTTCCGAGTAGAACCCCTCGCTTCTCGTCCGATTCAGTGCAAGAACTGCTGGAGATTCGGCCACAGTGCGGGAGGATGTAAATCTAATGTTCGTTGTAGCACCTGCGGAGAGAGTCATCCTTCAAGCAATTGTACTGCAACAGTGGAAAAGTGTTGTCTCTGTGGGGGCAGTCACTGTGCCGACAACTCTGACTGTTCCGCTCGTTCCCGGGAGGTTCAAATTCTAGAAGTTATTGACCGCCGCCGCTGTTCTCGAAGGGAAGCCATCGACATAGTTAGAGACAGGGCTTTTGGATACTCTGGTATTGCAGCACGCTGCACTTCCAGTATGGACTCAACCCTATCGCAGGCTATTGAAACTGCTGTGGAAAAGGCAGTGAGTAAGGCAATGGATAAACTAATATCTAACCTTTCCGACTGCTTAGTGCAAATTCTTTCAAGCCAGATTGGACAAACAGTACAGACTAGTACAGAACCTGCAGTATTACAAATTACCAGTGACGCCACACAGCTACGCAATGTAGTGATGGACGAACTTTCTGCATCTGCAGGCAAGGCTAAGCAGCCAGGAACACAGGTGCACTCGGACCGACATTCGCCTCGGCCGAGTACAAGTACTGATGCAGATATGGAACTCGATATACGTTCTAATAAACGTACCAGATCCCCTATTTTCACCGATCTCAAGTCCAAATCTAAACGGAATGAATCAGCTATTTCGCGTGAAGATGCTAACAAGGGCGCGACAGGCGCCTCTGCGGTGCGCTCAACACCATAGGTCAGTTGAGGGTACTACAGTGGAACTGCCGTTCTATATTCTCAGCCTCAACCGACTTACATTACTTTTGCAATAATTTTAATCTTGATATTATAATTCTCCAAGAAACTTGGCTTACACCAGATAAAAATTTCCATCTTGCTGGTTTTCGTTCTTTTCGATTAGATCGCCCATCACGTGGTGGTGGTTTAATGATCCTTGTATCAAGTAAATTATGCCATAGGGCGAAAATTTCTTTCAGAATGTTAGACTTGGATTGTGAATTATTAGCATTAGACTTGTGTATCCCCGGATACCACCCTTTTTCAATCGTAAATTGTTATTTCCCCTCCGGTGTGCAAAGCACGCGTTATCTTGACAGCGTTTTGGTAGCATGTAGAAAGGAAATCGTACTCACAGGAGACTTTAATTCACACCATTTGTCTTGGGGTATAAGGACAGATTCTTGTGGTAGGCGACTGTGGGAATGGACTATTGATCACAACCTTTCCTGTCTGAATAAAGGTCATGTAACATTTGTCCGAGGCCAAACTAGCTCAGTATTGGATTTAACGTTTTGCTCCAAAGCAATCAAGATTTCGTCATGGGCTGTTCTGGATTCGGCAACTAACAGTGACCATCTTCCTGTAGTTTTTGACATTACTTGTCCAACAATAACTTTAGATCAGCCAAAACGCACATACATCAACCATAGCAAATTTCAAGCCTGCCTCCGTTCTGCCATTTCCAAGCTTGGAAATGCCAGTACTAAGGAGATTGCATCTACGATTGGTTCAATGCTGGAGGGATCTAGAAAAAATTCTGAATTTTCTATTCCATCCAATAAACGATCCTCCTCTCGTTGGTGGAACGATGAGTGTACGCGCGATTATAGAAGACGAAAAGCCGCTTGGAAAAAACTTCTTCTTAATCAGAGCCCAACAAACTGGAAAGACTATCAATTCCTTGCTGGCGTATTTAAGCGTACAGTGAAGCGCGCGAAAGAAGAATACGAGAGTAGACATTTTGATTATCTTTCTAAATCAAAAAATAAGCGTGCTTTGTTCGCTTATCTTCGGACAAGAAAAGTACTACCAGAACCTTTAACGTTGCAGTCATGTGTCTTGACGCCAGTAGATATGAAAACCTCTCTAGAAGACATAGCACAAGGTTTAGAACGCCGCTTCACTGCGAATTTTTCGGCTATTCAGTCCGTTCTGGTAAACTTGCATGAATTTCCAGAAGTTTCTTTAGCTGAATTGAATCAGACAGCATTATGCTTACCAAGGACGGCTCCCGGACCAGATGGGATTACGAACTCTATGTTGAAATGTTTACTCCAGGAATCGCCTAATCTTTTGCTAGAACTAGTGAATTATTCTTTAGGGAATGCATGGATACCTCCAGAATGGAAACTTGCCAAAATTGTATTGTTGCTAAAAAATGAAAATGATGCCTACACGTTGGATAACATAAGGCCGATCGCACTGACATCAAACTTAGTGAAATTGGTTGAGAGAATCATCAATATACGAATTAATGAACTTATTAACATGAGGTCTATTCTAAGTCCCTGTCAAATTGGGTTCAGGGCTGGTTGTTCAATTTGGGATGCCCACGTTGACTTAGAAAGTAGGCTTCAATTAGCTCGGCTGCATAAACAATATGCTGCTTTAGTTACCTTAGACATCGCTAAAGCATATGATACCGTGGAGCACTGTATTTTGATAGATCGATTAGAATACCTTGATTTTCCATCATACATAGTAGCGTGGGTTCACAATTTTCTCGCAGACAGGAAATTTTATTGTTTTAAAGATGGGTTTTCATCATCTACTCATACCCAAACGAGGGGAGTACCGCAAGGCTCGGTGCTTTCCCCAGTGCTATTTAATTTACTAATGAGCACCATCCCACGTAAACAGTATATAACAACTTATGTTTATGCAGACGATATCGCATTTTTTGCAATGGCAGATAACATTCAGACCTTATATGAACGGCTGCAGACTTACCTTAATATATTGGAGAGCTGGCTCGATGGCAATAGCTTTTTACTTAATCCGAGTAAATGTGCCCTCCTTGTTTTCCCGCTGCAATACCCTGTGAACATCTCTCTGTCTTACCATCATGAGGATATACCACAGGTGGAATCTGTTAAATACCTTGGAGTAATTTATCACACATCGCTTAACTGGCAATCCCATATCGAATATATCGCCGGAAAAGGTGTGCGGGCCATTGGCATATTACGTAGGCTAAGCAACTTCCGCACAGGTATGAGAAGAGACACATTATTAATGATATATCGCATGTATGTTCGTCCAATTTTGGAATTTGGTTGTGTGCTTTTCTCTGGAGTTCCAGCTTACAAGTTGCGGCCTCTAATTCTTCTGGAAAGGGAAGCTTTGCGCTTATGCCTTGGCCTTCCCAAAACAGTCGCCAACAATGTGTTGTATCTCGAATCGAGGGTCCCTCCGCTTTCTTGTAGAATTCGCCTTCTGACTGTTCAGACATTCTTAAGGATTTATGAATCACCATTACGACATTCAGAAACAGCCTTTATTTCCACCCCGGAATCATTTTTTGCTGCTAGATGGCCGCGATTTCACACGCCACAAATTATATTTGTGCAAAATTTACTGGAGCCTCTAAACTTACGTATATGCGACATCATGCCGAGTCGTTATAATTCAGCCCCTGTGGAAATTCAATTCGACGACATTTTTCCTAGTAATGCCAAATTACTTCCCCATAATATTTTGGATGGTTTACTACAAGATCACCTGCGCCGTATTACAACGAACGTTATTATTGCTACAGACGCATCGCAATACGACGAAAAGTCCGGGGTTGGTATTTTCAGCCCGATTTTAAATTGGATTTATTCCCTTCGACTACCTGATTTCATACCCGTTTTTGTGGCTGAGTTTCTGGCAGTAGTGCTCGCCTTACGCAAGCTAGATACAGCAATTACATCAGCTGTCATAATAACAGATTCCCTATCTCTCTGTGCAGCACTTTCTGTTGGTGCTGATAATCACGTAACAAGGGCGTTCCGTGTACTAGTACCTGTGCATTTGAGAAAAGTGCGATTAGTTTGGGTGCCTGGACATAAAGGTTTGTTTCTGAATGAAATAGCCGATTCCTTAGCTAAGTCGTCAATCAGCGAACCAATTCTACCGCTCTGTCCATCATCCGCTTATGTGACCGCTGCTCGATTCCGCAGACGTACGCTTATGCAAGTCTTTAAAGGTTCAGCACTAACAAACTCACCAGAATATCGCCATTTATTATATCCCTGGCGAAGAGACTTTTGCCGCACTCGAAAACAAGAAGTAGCTATCACAAGGCTGCGTTGCCGGGTGCCAAATCTAAATTTCTATAAACACAGGTCTGCTCAGGCACCTTCGCCACTGTGCGCATTCTGTGATGAACTGGAAACAATAGATCATTTCTTTTTGACCTGCAGGCGGTTTAACACATTACGAAAAACCCTATTAGAAATACCTTTGCGTGGCATTGGTATGGACTTATCTCTGCCTGTCATTTTGTCTTTTGGAGCTTCCATTTCTGGTTTCTCTAATGGCACAGTATGCGCGGCCGTCCGGGACTATATTGATGAAACTAATAGGTTGACTAATTAACCAGTTTCATTATCTTAACATGTCCACATAATTATATACGTATAAAATCAGATTATTGGTCTATTCTAAGAATAAATTTGTTTATGTAAATATTTGTATGCATTACATTAAGCACCACACTTGCCTATAGGCTATCGGTAATCTTTCTGCTATACCTCCATCATTCTAAATCTGAACAGTAAATTTTAAAGCCACTCAATTCTTGGCCAATCCCCCACAGTGGGTATGCGCCACTAACAATAGGTGAACAACAACAACAACAACAGTGGGAGCTCCTGCCCGGCCCCGCTGGCTGCACTGGCCGGGATCTCGCGTGCGTTCACCGAAGCCGTCTCCTGGGGGCCCCCCTCACCGGCCAGCGGCAACGCTCAAGACGACAGCGGGCTGCACGGGGTCTACGGGTGACGGTGGGGCAAAGCCCGGAGCGACGCAGCCATGCCAAAGAAGCAGGCGGAGGTCGACGAGAATCCTCCGAAGGCCGGCCGGCAAGCAAAACGCCAGGCTGCTGATGCTGCGGACGATGGCGCCGGCCCTACCAGCGAGGCCCCGGCTGCCAAGCGGCCACGCGGTCGACCACGCAAGGCCGTGGCTGCAGAGCCGCTAGCGCCGGAGCCGATTGCGACCACCAAGGCGGCTCGCAAATCGCGGAAGAAAGATGATGCCGCGGAGCCCGCCACCGAAAACCCGTCGACCAGCAAGGCTGCGACCAAAGCCCCGAGAACGAGCCGCAAGAAGGGCTCGAGGAGGCCCCCCCGAGGGAGCGCCAGCGATGCGGCTAGCGAGGCTCCGAAACGCCGCAGGGCCAGCAGAAAGGTGAGCCACGGCCGATCACGGAGCTCGTCCCGCAGTCGCCATGGCGGACGCGCGCATGAACACCGTAGCCGCGAGAGCTCGGCGACGCAGTCCGCGAGAAGCCACGAGAAAAAGAAGAGGCGCCGAGAGAGCCACCGCCGCGCCCGGTCTGTCTCTTCATCCTCGGCCACAACAAGCTCGAATCGGCGCGGTAAGCGTCGCCGCGCGCACAGCCACGCCTCCTCGGGCCGCGGAGGAAGGCGCGCCAAGGCAAGGAAGGCTTCGAGCAGCGGATCGACAACGAGGCACGCGAGGCTGCCCGCAAGGATCCGCAAGACCACGAAGAGCCCGAAGAGAAAGTAGGAGGGTGAAGCCGCGACGAGAGTGATACCTCTGGTTACAAGAGCCCCATTGGCATAGCGAAGACAGAGCAAGCAAAAATTGCTTTTCCACTCTCCATCCGGCTAGAAGGTGTTCTTGTTGGCTTAAGCGCACTATTCTATAGAATAAAATTCTCTTCCATCCCTCATATTGTTCATTTACTGCCTAAAGTGTCTTATCGAAAAAAATATGCATGGACCATCTCCCCGAAGGGAACCTTGATGGAATGTGAAGCAGCAGCGGTGCGCACGCCATTGACCCGGCTGAAGCGGGCGTCGACGTGAATGCTGAAGTAACGCTGTGAAACGAAACTCGGTGTAGCTTTTACTCCAGTAAACGTTTCGTTGAAACGCAAAGACACGGGCGGCGACTTGGATTTCGTGTAAGTTTCATGTAAACGAGGCAAAAGAGTGTTTCAACTCGACTTGCGGTCGAGCGTTGAAGTCGGTGGAGAGGGTGAAGCAAGCGAGAAGTGTGTCGCGAGCGAGTGAAGGAGCAGCACCAACTAGGTGTGTTGGGAGGAGCCGGCAAGTGCTGCGGGTGAGGAAGAAAATGATGTCAACGGGCAGCTGCGACTTGACCTACTTGGCATCGTTCCAACAACGGCGGCGTCGGGAACGCGGTGCGGCGCGTTGGCACGGAGACACGTACGGACAGCGTTACATAGGCTAGTCAAAGAGCTGATTCGCATCTAAAAGAAAATACAACCGATAGCCCACATGTCATACAATACTCATCCATTATTATCAATCCCACCATGCAAAAGACAAAGTTCTTTCCGCGTGACCGGGAAAGATGGCGCGCTTACACACTCCAAGTAATCACGCGTAATTTCTGCTGCTCGGCCTTTTACCTTTCCCTCTCCAGTTGAAGTTAAGCGCTTGTGTCTCTTCTCTCGTGTAAAAGTTGTGCACCTCCTACCAAGATCGAAGAACCAATCCATTACTCCTTCGGATTCCTTGCATAATCAGGAAGCTCCGTACGATATAAATATTTCATGGTGCGTTTATACACTATAATAAAAGCATACATACATAGCATACCGACATGTCAGTTTCATACCGGTTATTTCCATTCAACACATTAAACCATATTTGAACCAGCAACCACTCTCAATTCGCCTTCGCATCTTTCGTGTTGGACCATAGCTGCTAAAATCCTCGTGTAAATATCCACTGTATCAGCTCTTTCCCTCAACACGATGCATGGTCTTCGGCGAGTAAAAGGTTTTTACCAAGAACTGCAGAACTATGAACTGACTTCAAGATTATGCGCATTTGACATCGAACTTCTTAGAAGCATGTATATTTAATATTGAAATAGATAATCCGTCTATCAGGGGAATCCAGCAGGAGGGTTAAAGGGGCCCTGCAACACTTTTTGAGCATGGTCAGAAAACGCTGCCGAACGGTAGTAGAGGCTCCTGAGAACACGCGAGCTAAATGTTATAGCACAGCACGCGACCTGGAATTGACAATAAATTATGAAAGTCAGCTAAAACTGCGTTCTCTTCCCTCGACAAATGACGAAAGACGCTCAAAAATCACACGTACATTACGCATCTATCAGCCATTGGCTGATTTCAACATAGCACACTCGGTTGTTACAGAGGTTGCCGCGAGAGGCCGTCACTTGTCCATGCGCGATCGCACCGAGTAAGCCGCGTATTCGAAGGAAAAAGAAAAGAAATAAAATGCTCAAGGTCACGAGGCGCGTGTGACGTTTTTTGTTTGCCCCTCCCAAGCCTCCCTCCTTAACTTCCAGCGCTTTCTTTGGGGCGAGAGAACAGAGAATGCGCAGAGAGAATGCTATCGCGCCAGCTAACAAAATGGTAAGTCATAGTAGACGCACACGAACATTTGAGCGATGTTATTTACAGTGTGAAACTTACTTGGGGACGCGCTAAACGATGCCCCAAGAAAAAAACGGGGGTTCCCACTAACGATCACATTTTTACGTTTAAGAACATTCTAAGGGGTGGTGCGCACGAAGTTAACATTTAGTCACTGCGATGCCGAGTGACTCGACCAAGGTCTGATCACAAGTACGCGTAGCGCGTGGCACTGAACAGAGATGATATGGGCTAACGCTATGATATTAAGTGGCGCGAATCATGGCCTCCGAGATTCGAAGCGCGCGGCGGCCGCGCGCCCGCGATCTCGGAGGTCATGCGCGAATGCTCTCCGGCATGCGCTGCCTGCCGCGCAAGCGCTCTCTTCAGGTGGCGCCACAATCGAAATGCGAGTGCGAAGGAGAGGAGATCGAGAAGAAACGCGAGCGGAGGAGGAGAGTGTCGCCACTTTGCGAAGTGCTAGGGGCTTTCACCCCCCCCCCCCCCTGTATAGAGGAGACCCACACCGAGGGAGGCGCTGCGGAGCGAGGCGCTGTCAGTCAACACGAACATTTGAGCGATGTTATTTACAGTGTGAAACTTACTTGGAGACGCGCTAAACGATGGGCCAAGAAAAAAACGGGGGTTCTCACTAACGATCACATTTTTACGTTTAAGAACATACTAAGGGGTGGTGCGCACGAAGTTAACATTTAGTCACTGCGACGCCGAGTGACTCGACCAAGGTCTGATCACAAGTACGCGTAGCGCGTGGCACTGAACAGAGATGATATGGGCTAACGATATGCTATTAGGTGGCACGAATCATGGCCTCCGAAGTTCGAAGCGCGCGGCGGCCGCGCGCCCACGATCTCGGAGGTCATGCGCGAATGCTCTCCGGCATGCGCTGCGTGCCGCGCAAGCGCTCTCTTCAGGTGGCGCCACATTCGAAATGAGAGTGTGAAGGAGAGGAGATCGAGGAGAAACGCGAGTGGAGGAGGAGAGTGTCGCCACTTTGCGAAGTGCTGGGGGCTTTCACCCCCTCCCTGTATGTATGGGCTTTCATCCAGCGGCTGTGGTATGGATGGATGGATGAATATGGCTGTACCCTTTAGATCGGGCGGTGGCTAGCGCCACCAAGGGGCTGATTACGCCACCGCCCTCTAGCGGGAAGAAGCGAGAAAGCCGCCCCCCGCGACTGTCAAAGAACGCATGACCGCATGAGACGACAACTGGATAGACTAGGCAAAAAGCCTTCAAGTGGGAAAGTAACACATCAACAACGCACATCAACAACCATTTAGAGCCTTAGCTTTAGTGAAGAATGTACCGGAAACAACCGTTGCGGACGAATTTTGTCAGCATATTACACGACCTAGTGCAGCCGGGCACACGCCTGAATACATTAGGTCTGTTGGGGTTATTAAAGCATTGATTACTTTTTCTCTCAATACACATCATGATGACCTAGATCATCCGTTTTCACTGCAAGAATGAAATAATGCTCTTGCAGTGTGCCGACAGAGGACAGCAGCTGGTCCTGTTGGGATAACATATGCAGCATTAAAAAACCTGGGTCCTGTGGCCACATATACTTTGTTGAAGATATTTAATAATGCATGAACAACAGAGTACCTTCCACCCTCCTGGAAAGTTGCAAGAGTGGTCCGAATTCTCAAACCCGGAAAAACGCCTTTATCCATAGATTCTTTCCGTCCTGTCAGCCTGACTAGCTGTCTTTGTAAACTTATAGAAAAGATGATAGACGCTAGACTTCATTGGTGGGTGCAATGTACGAACGTACTTCCAGAAAATATGGCAGGCTTTCGTAAACGCCAGCTCAGTGGTTCGACTGTAAGGCTCGACTGTGAAGAAGCTGCCCGGGCTCAGGATCGGGCGGCAGTATCCTTATTGTTCTTTCAGAGTTTGTTATTTTCCGGTAACTGTATTGGTCTTTCTCAGCTGATGCGAGTCATTCGATCTTGATGTCATTATCTTCCCCCGGCCAAGGGCACTACCCTTGGTTAGCTTCCACTCCCGCCAAGGATTGGCCGGAAGACTATTTGTTACGCAGTGGAGCGAGAAGTGTCCCTGTGGTGCTGGTACCTACAGATGGGGGCAGTATTCCGATGAAGAACCCAAAGGCGATTCAAGTGGAGCTTCGAAAAGCCACTTCGCATCTCCAGGAGATCACTGAGGTCCGCCAGTTTGGTCGCAGAGCCATCCTGTGCTGTTCCGCAGATCAGGAATGCATTCGTGAGCTCCTGCAATGTTCCGAATTCGCAGCGCATCCGGTAAGCCCATTTATTCCGGCACACCTCGCACGCTCGAGAGGATTAGTCCGCGGTGTAGACACAAGCCTGACACCTGCAGAATTGCTCGATTTGTTTTCGGTGGCGGGTGTAATTTCAGTGTACAGGTGCACCCATACAATTGACAACATAAAAACCCCAACGGAATCGGTGATAGTGACCTTTTTAGGAACAGTCCGACCTTCCGAAATTAAGGCATGGCCACTGATCTATAAGGTAGAGCCACTTTCCCCCAAACTCCTGCAGTGTTTGAAATGTTGGTGATATGGACATAGCGTCCGAGGGTGCCGATCAGTTCTTAGATGCCGTCAGTGTGGTGAAAATCATGACAGCCGCAAGTGCAGCTCTGAGAAAGAGAGGTGCTGCTTATGTAATGGGGCGCACCCTGCAGACTCCGCAGACTGTGCAGCAAAAGAAAGGGAGCTTGCCATATTGGATATTGTAGAACGCAAGCGGTGCTCTCGGAGAGAAGCTGTTGCAGAAATGCAGGAGAGATCTAAAGGATATGCAGGTGTTGCAGCACGTAATACCACCGCCATGGATGCATCTCTCGCAACATCTATCGCAGAGGCCGTAGGGAAGGCTATAGAAAAGGCAATGGAACGCCTCGCAAACAACCTTTTTGAAAGCTTGGCACAATTGGTTTCCAATCAACTATCTCAAATTCTAGGTGTAGCATCTACGAACGATTGGGCTCCTCAGACATCATTGGTATCGCAGCGTGCGGAAATAGAAAGTGCGACAATAACACGTCAGCGAGCGCTTTCTCCTGAGGCAGGGACTTCCAAAACAACGGAAGACGGTGATCTTACGGATGATTCGGAAGCATGTGCAGATATGGATATGGACTCTCATAAGGCTCTGAAGCGAACCCGATCTCCCCAATCAAAAAACTCTTCGCATAATTCGAAATCTAAAAAGTATCTATCCAAAAAAGAATTCTTTGAGAACATGTCTAAGAAAGACTTTTTGCGAAAGGACATATTGGACCAAGCAGTTTCTGCGACGGTTCTGTCGTCAAAATAGGTTCACTAACCGTATTACTGTGGTATTGCAAATCCATATTTTCCGCAGCCACAGACCTATCATACCTTTCTTCACAACTTTCCCCGGATATTATATCACTGCGAGAAACCTGGCTTTCAACCAGCCAGAAGTTCTACCTAAAAAAATTGCCCGCAGCTTCCCTCGGGGGAACACTGAGGAGGATGCGGAAGCATGTAATTGGTTAACGGGTGTTAAATTGCGACTTACTTGGGTCGATGGCTAAATTGGTTAACGTGGTTGTGAAATGGGGTGTTAAATGAGTGAACACGTACGGCACGTATGCGAAAGGGCGGTGTTTCATTTATTGCGACGAACTTTGAGGACGATGGCTTTGTGGTCGGTAAAGTAAAGAGTGAGTGGATCGGGTTGCATCGGTCGTAGGTCGAAATTTGCAAAGACGTGGTCGATGCAGGTTCCGCGAATGGTGGTCGGCTGGTGGTGTTTGCAGTCGTCGTGCGTTGCGCGTTTCAGCGAGTGTCGCGACGCCATGTATTCGTCTATCCAATCGTCCTTGATGACGTCGACGTTGAAGTCGCCAACTAGCATGAACTGTCGATGTTGCGGTTGTTGTTTTCTGTAATCTTGCACGGCCTCGTCGACGTACTTTTCTACGGCGGCACGAGAGAGGTTCGGCGCGAGGTACATCGTCATGACGTCGACGCCACAGACGGTAGCAACGCAGTGCTCGCCGTTGGCGCGTTGTTGAACGCCGGGCTGTAGCGCGCGCGGCACAGATGGTGGGCGACGGCGCGACGGCGCATGCGCGCGCGTCAGCTGTCGAATGTTCGAGAAGCGGTGCGGACGGCGCGGACTGCGCACTACAAGGCGCGAGTATAAGATGCTTCCGCATCTAAAAATTATCGGATATTTCGATTGGACCGACCTAGCAGAGGTGGTGGGCTTGCTGTCTTGATAGCAACTAAGTTTAGTCACAAAGCTACGATCTCTTATCGTTGGGTGACTCCAGATTGTGAAATTTTGATAGTAGACATAATATTACCAGACGCTTCTCCCTTGTCGTTTGTAAATGCGTATTTCCCAGCCGGGGTGCAAGACACACGAAGTCTAGACGATATGTTCTCTGCCTGCAGAAAGGATATATTAATCACTGGAGACTTCAATTCACATCATGTGGCCTGGGGTTTTAAAAGAGATTTAAGCGGAAAACGCTTGTGGGAATGGGCTATTGACAAGAATTTATCTTGTTTAAATTTGCAATCTGCTACTTTTGCCCGAGGTCTCTCTAAATCTGTAATTGACTTCACATTTTCAAGCTCATCTCTAAATATATGTTCGTGGCAAACTTTAGACTGTGCTACTAACAGTGACCACTTGCCTATTAGTTTTGTACTGAAATTTCCAAGAATACATGTCACCGAAAAGGACCACTCATTCCTCAACTATAGAAAATTAGAAAAAGACTTGAGGGCTACTTTTGATCACCGCAAGGACATACAAGGTGACATTAGAGCTATGAGTCTGTGTGCAGTGTTAAAAAGATCAGTAAAAGACGCAATGTTTAAATTAGACTCGGCCACAAGAGGTTATTTTAGTCCATGGTGGACTGAAGAGTGCATGAGGAGCTATAGAAAACGGAAAGCTGCATGGAAACAACTGCTGGTCAACCAATGTCCAAGAAATTGGTGTGATTATAAATTCGTAGCAACAGACATCAAACGCACAGTAAGTACAGCAAAAGATGGTTATAATATGGAACGACATGACTATCTTTCTAGGGCTAAAAACAAAAAAGCGCTCTTCAGATTTTTAAGATCTCAAAAGATGTTACCACCCGCTGAAAATATTGACTCCTGTGTTCTTTCCCCCCGTGAGTTCTCTGATTTAGTAGAAAATATTGCGAAAGGGCTCCAAGATAGATTTATGTTAACTATACCACTGCACATTGTGAACCCAATGGCAGGCGAGGATTTCGAGGAGGTTACTTTAGATGAGCTGGCAGAGATAATAAGGCACTTATCTTCTTCGGCACCCGGACCAGACGGGGTAACAAATGCAATGATAAAAGAAATACTCGAGATTTGTCCAACTGAAGTACTTAATCTGGTGAATTTTTCTTTGACAAAAGCTTGGATACCTGCGGAATGGAAGCTGTCTAAAGTGATTCCACTTCTTAAAAAGCAGGAAAAAGGATTCGCCTTGGACAATGTAAGGCCGATATCACTCACGTCAAATCAGGTTAAGCTAATTGAAAGAGTTTTGAATGCCCGGGTAATGAAATATATGAATAATAACGCAGTATTAAACCCCAGTCAAATTGGTTTTAGATCAGGTTGCTCAATATGGTGTGCGCATGTTGATTTAGAGAGCCGAATACAACTGGCTCGGCGTCGGCGCCAATACTGTGCTTTAGTTACACTATATTTGGCTAAAACGTACGATAGAGTTGAGCATTCAATTTTATTAAAACAGATATAATATCATCACTTTCCCAACTACATCACTGCGTAGGTGTCGGAGTTTTTAAAAGGGAGAGAATATTACTGCTTTAAAGATGGGTACTCATCGAATAGATATAAGCAGACACGTGGCGTACCACAGGGGGCTGTCCTGTCGCCAGTTTTATTTAACATTTTCTTAAGCTCCATTCCATCAACTAAGGATATTCAGTTACCGCTCACCGCTCGCAGAACAAGACACCGGCATGCCGACTCTCTAACGCCCTTCAATGCTAGAACTAACATTTTCAAATTCTCCTTTTTCCCGCGAACTGTAACCGAATGGAATCAATTACCAGCATTGTTCATAAATAGCATAGACTCAATTGAACATATTGTATCTTGACCTGTATTGTTAAAGTGTTAAATGTCTTTCTTATTCATTGTTTGAGTTATGTCCTTATTCTTCGCGCTTTTTATGTTCTTGATCTTCTGTTGTCCTTATTACGAGCTTTGTAAATACGTCCCTCCTGCTTGGGCCTTTCACTGGGTCTGCAGTGTTATGTAAATAAGTAAATAAAAAATTAAATAAAAAAATAAATAAATGTATGTGTACGCGGACGATATTGCTTTCTTTGCAAGTATACTACAGACCTTCAATCATTACACCAGAGCCTACAAAATTATCTCAATATGATAGAAAGATGGCTTAAAAATATTCATATGACCCTGAACGTAAAGAAAAGTGTGCTTCTTGCATTCTATTTTCTGCAGCCTATCAACATCTTGTTAATGTACAGTAATGAGCTCATTCCGCAGGCGAATTCCCTTAAATATTTGGGCATCATATATAATGACACATTAAATTGGAGAAGTCACATTGATGATGTGTACTCCAAGGCAACACGGGCCATGGGGTGGCTACGGAAGCTTGCAAATCGTGAAGCGGGTTTAAGAAGAGATGTGCTAATAATGATATATAAACTTTATGTGCGGCCCATCATGGAATTCGGATGTGTATTATTTTCTGGCAGCGCAGCTTATAAAATGAGACCCCTAATACTGCTGGAAAGAGAAGCGTTGCGTTTGTGTCTGGGTCTACCAAAGTTTGTTGCAAATAACGTGTTGTATATGTAAGCTCGCCTACCTTCTCTGCTAAACATGTTCAAAATTATTACTGTGCAAGCATTTTTAAAGATATACAGTTCACACCAAAGACTCTCATTTTACGCTTTCATTCAAGAACCGGCTTTATTTTTCGAAACCCATTGGTCGCGACTACACACCCCGCAAATAGTATTTGTACAAGCGCTACTACAGCAATTGAATGTAAAAATTGAACATATTGGTCCAATACACAACCTAAAGTCAATGCTTAGCATACAATTCGACGATATATTTCCTCATAACGGGAAACAATGGGCATATAGGTATTTAAATGACCAGTTAGCAGATTATCTAGCTCACCTAGAGATAACCAATATCATAGCGACTGATGCATCTGTGTCAAAAGAAAAAGCTGGGGTTGGCATCTTCCCTTCTTCTTTGGACTGGTCCTTTTCGATTCGACTCCCAGATTATACCCCGGTATTCATTGCAGAATTATTGGCCATTGTTCTTGCCCTACGCAAATTGCCCTCAAGCGAATCATTAGCAGTTATCATTAGATATTCGTTATCAGTTTGTAATGCACTTTCTGCGGCAGTAAATTCAGAGCTGATGAATACCTATCGACATTTAGTACCGAAAAACGTAAAAAAATCTGCATTTGCTATGGGTACCAGGCCACCGCATATTATATTTGAACGAAATGGCGGACTCTTTAGCAGCAGTATCCCTGGGTGGGCCCACCATCCCAGTTTTGCCAGATACGGCTTACGTAACAGCGCTAAGGTTCCGAAATGCTTGCCTGCAATGGGGAAACAGTAATTTAGATAAATTCAAAGATTTCAAGCATTTGAGCTATTGCTGGTATAAACAGTGGTGTGTATCTCGCCAGTTAGAGGTCACTTATACCAGATTGCGCTGTGCAGTTCCACAACTAAATTATTACCTTAACAAAGCTCGGCTCAAGGCGTCACCGCTATGCATTTGTTGCAACGAAATTGAAACAATTGATCATTTCTTTTTATTCTGTCATCGTTATTCTTATCAGAGAAAAAGATTTTTAGTAGTCCCATTACAAAGGCTAGGAATACAAGTAAATCTACCAGTAATTCTATCACTTGGCGGAACTTCATTTGGTTACTGCCACAGGGATGTATGCTCCGCTGTGTTTGATTACATCAACGCAACTAAAAGATGCGTTGGTGTAATGATGATGACATGCTAGGGAACCCCTACCTTTTCAGATCTTTAGTTTGTAATTCGTAGTTATGTCTTTCAAAAACAAAACATGGTTTGACCACTTGCTCAGCAAACATGTTTGTTCTTTGGTAGTAATAGTTTAAGCTACTTTTTCAGATTGGCTTCATTTTCATTTTAGTTTCATTTAAGTACCCTGCCGCCCGGTTCTTGGCCCATCCCCCTATGTGGGCAAGCGCCATCCATCAGAGGTCATCAGCATCAGCATCAGTGGGAGCTCCTGCCCGGCCCCGCTGGCTGCACTGGCCGGGATCTCGCGTGCGTTCACCGAAGCCGTCTCCTGGGGGCCCCCCTCACCGGCCAGCGGCAACGCTCAAGACGACAGCGGGCTGCACGGGGTCTACGGGTGACGGTGGGGCAAAGCCCGGAGCGACGCAGCCATGCCAAAGAAGCAGGCGGAGGTCGACGAGAATCCTCCGAAGGCCGGCCGGCAAGCAAAACGCCAGGCTGCTGATGCTGCGGACAATGGCGCCGGCCCTACCAGCGAGGCCCCGGCTGCCAAGCGGCCACGCGGTCGACCACGCAAGGCCGTGGCTGCAAAGCCGCTAGCGCCGGAGCCGATTGCGACCACCAAGGCGGCTGGCAATTCGCGGAAGAAAGATGATGCCGCGGAGCCCGCCACCGAAAACCCGTCGACCAGCAAGGCTGCGACCAAAGCCCCGAGAACGAGCCGCAAGAAGGGCTCGAGGAGCCCCCCTCGAAGGAGCGCCAGCGAAGCGGCTAGCGAGGCTCCGAAACGCCGCAGGGCCAGCAGAAAGGTGAGCCACGGCCGATCACGGAGCTCGTCCCGCAGTCGCCATGGCGGACGCGCGCATGAACACCGTAGCCGCGAGAGCTCGGCGACGCAGTCCGCGAGAAGCCACGAGAAAAAGAAGAGGCGCCGAGAGAGCCACCGCCGCGCCCGGTCTGTCTCTTCATCCTCGGCCACAACAAGCTCGAATCGGCGCGGTAAGCGTCGCCGCGCGCACAGCCACGCCTCCTCGGGCCGCGGAGGAAGGCGCGCCAAGGCAAGGAAGGCTTCGAGCAGCGGATCGACAACGAGGCACGCGAGGCTGCCCGCAAGGATCCGCAAGACCACGAAGAGCCCGAAGAGAAAGTAGGAGGGTGAAGCCGCGACGAGAGTGATACCTCTGGTTACAAGAGCCCCATTGGCATAGCGAAGACAGAGCAAGCAAAAATTGCTTTTCCACTCTCCATCCGGCTAGAAGATGTTCTTGTTGGCTTAAGCGCACTATTCTATAGAATAAAATTTTCTTTCCATCCCTCATGTTGTTCATTTACTGCCTAAAGTGTCTTATAAAAAAATATACATGGACCATCTCCCCGAAGGGAACCTTGATGGAATGTGAAGCAGCAGCGGTGCGCACGCCATTGACCCGGCTGAAGCGGGCGTCGACGTGAATGCTGAAGTAACGCTGTGAAACGAAACTCGGTGTAGCTTTTACTCCAGTAAGCGTTTCGTTGAAACGCTAAGACAGGGGCGGCGACTTGGATTTCGTGTAAGCTTCATGTAAACGAGGCAAAAGAGTGTTTCCACTCGACTTGCGGTCGAGCGTTGCCGTCGGTGGAGAGGGTGAAGCGAGCGAGAAGTGTGTCGCGAGCGAGTGAAGGAGCAGCACCAACTAGGTGTGTTGGGAGGAGCCGGCAAGTGCTGCGGGTGAGGAAGAAAATGATGTCAACGGGCAGCTGCGACTTGACCTACTTGGCATCGTTCCAACAACGGCGGCGTCGGGAACGCGGTGCGGCGCGTTGGCACCGAGAAACGTACGGACAGCGTTACACAGGCCAGTCAAAGAGCTGATTCGCATCTAAAAGAAAATACAACCGATAGCCCACATGTCACACAATACTCATCCATTATTATCAATCCCACCATGCAAAAGACAAAGTTCTTTCCGCGTGACCGGGATACATGGTGCGCTTACACACTCCAAGTAATCACGCGTATTTTCTGCTGCTCGGCCTTTTACCTTTCCCTCTCCAGTTGAAGTTAAGCGCTTGTGTCTCTTCTCTCGTGTAAAAGTTGTGCACCTCCTACCAAAATCGAATAACCAATCCATTACTCCTTCGGATTCCTTGCATAATCAGGAAGCTCCGTACGATATAAATATTTCATGGTGCGTTTATACACTATAATGAAAGCATACATACATAGCATACCGACATGTCAGTTTCATACCGGTTATTTCCATTCAACACATTAAACCATATTTGAACCAGGAACCACTCTAATTCGCCTTCGCATCTTTCGTGTTGGATCATAGCTGCTAAAATCCTCGTGTCCATATCCACTGTATCAGCTCTTTCCTTCAACACGATGCATGGTCTTCGGCGAGTAAAAGGTTTTTACCAAGAACTGCAGAACTATGAACTGACTTCAAGATTATGCGCATTTCACATCGAACTTCTTAGAAGCATGTATATTTATTATTGAAATAGATAATCCGTCTATCAGGGGAATCCAGCAGGAGGGTTAAAGGGGCCCTGCAACACTTTTTGAGCATGATCAGAAAACGCTGCCGAACGGTAGTAGAGGCTCCTGAGAACACGCGAGCTAAATGTTATAGCACAGCACGCGACCTGGAATTGACAATAATTATCAAAGTCAGCTAAAACTGCGTTCTCTTTCCCTCGACAAATGACGAAGACGCTCAAAAATCACACGTACTTTACGCATCTATCAGCCATTGGCTGATTTCAACATAGCACACTCGGTTGTTACAGAGGTTGCCACGAGAGGCCGTCACTTGTCCATCCGCGATCGCACCGAGTAGCCGCGTATTCGAAGGAAAAAGAAAAGAAATAAAATGCTCAAGGTCACGAGGCGCGTGTGACGTTTTTGTTTGCCCCTCCAAGCCTCCTCCTTAACTTCCAGCGCTTTCTTTGGGGGCGAGAGAACAGAGAATGCGCAGAGAGAATGCTATCGCGCCAGCTAACAAAATGGGTAAAGTCATAGTAGACGCACACGAACATTTGAGCAATGTTATTTACAGTGTGAAACTTACTTGGAGACGCGCTAAAACGATGCCCCAAGAAAAAAACGGGGGTTCTCACTAATGATCACATTTTACGTTTAAGAACATACTAAGGGGTGGTGCGCACGAAGTTAACATTTAGTCACTGCGATGCCGAGTGACTCGAACCAAGGTCTGATCACAAGTACGCGTAGCGCGTGGCACTGAACAGAGATGATATGGGCTAACGCTATGATATTAAGTGGCGCGAATCATGGCCTCCGAGATTTGAAGCGCGCGGCGGCCGCGCGCCCGCGATCTCGGAGGTCATGCGCGAATGCTCTCCGGCATGCGCTGCCTGCCGCGCAAGCGCTCTCTTCAGGTGGCGCCACATTCGAAATGCGAGTGCGAAGGAGAGGAGATCGAGAGAGAAACGCGAGCGGAGGAGGAGAGTGTCGCCACTTTGCGAAGTGCTAGGGGCTTTCACCCCTCCCTGTATAGAGGAGACCCACACCGAGGGAGGCGCTGCGGAGCGAGGCGCTGTCAGTCAACAAGAACATTTGAGCCATGTTATTTACAGTGTGAAACTTACTTGGAGACGCGCTAAAAAACGGATGAGCCAAGAAAAAAACGGGGTTCTCACTAACGATCACATTTTACGTTTAAGAACATACTAAGGGGTGGTGCGCACGAAGTTAACATTTAGTCACTGCGACGCCGAGTGACTCGACCAAGGTCTGATCACAAGTACGCGTAGCGCGAGGCAACTGAACAGAGATGATATGGGCTAGACGATATGCTATTAGGTGGCACGAATCATGGCCTCCGAAAATTCGAAGCTCGCGGCGGGCCGCAAGCCTACGATCTCGGAGGTCATGCGCGAATGCTCTCCGGCATGCGCTGCGTGCCGCGCAAGCGCTCTCTTCAGGTGGCGCCACATTCGAATTAGAGTGTGAAGGAGAGGAGATCGAGGAGAAACGCGAGTGGAGGAGGAGAGTGTCGCCACTTTGCGAAAGTGCTGGGGGCTTTCACCCCTCCCTGTAGTATGGGCTTTCATAGCCAGCGGCTGTGGTATGGATGGATGAATGAATATGGCTGTACACTTTAGATCGGGCGGTGGCTAGCGCCACCAAGGAGCTGAATACGCCACCGCCCTCTAGCGGGAAGAAGCAAGAAAGCCGCCCCCCGCGACTGTCAAAGAACGCATAACCGCATGAGACGACAACTGGATAGACTAGGCAAAAAGCGCTGGCGGGATTTCTGCACTTCGTTAATGCGTATTTCCCAGCCGGGGTGCAAGACACACGAATTCTAGACGATATGTTCTCTGCCTGCAGAAAGGATATATTAATCACTGGAGACTTCAATTCACATCATGTGGCCTGGGGTTTTAAAAGAGATTTAAGCGGAAAACGCTTGTGGGAATGGGCTATTGACAAGAATTTATCTTGTTAAAATTCGCAATCTGCTACTTTTGCCCGAGGTCCCTCTAAATCTGTAATTGACTTCACATTTTCAAGCTCATCTCTAAATATATGTTCGTGGCAAACTTTAGACTGTGCTACTAACAGTGACCACTTGCCTATTAGTTTTGTACTGAACTTTCCAAGAATACATGTCACCGAAAAGGCCCACTCATTCCTCAACTATAGAAAATTAGAAAAAGACTTGAGGGCTACTTTTGATCACCGCAAGGACATACAAGGTGACATTAGAGCTATGAGTCTGTGTGCAGTGGTAAAAAGATCAGTAAAAGACGCAATGTTTAAATTAGACTCGGCCACAAGAGGTTATTTTAGTCCATGGTGGACTGAAGAGTGCATGAGGAGCTATAGAAAACGGAAAGCTGCATGGAAACAACTGCTGGTCAACCAATGTCCAAGAAATTGGTGTGATTATAAATTCGTAGCAGCAGACATCAAACGCACAGTAAGTACAGCAAAAGATGGTTATAATATTGCCGCGTGCATAGCTGAATTTAGCGGCGAGATAGCGACGACAATGAAGAACGCGGATTTGCTCGAGAGGCGCAGCGCAGCAGAGTGAAGAAGACGACAATCTTAGCGGCCTTCTCTGAGAGCGTCTCTACAAGTCCCACTGTCCGTGTTTTTAAATAAACCCCCTGTATTTTATAACTCGCGACACTGGTGGAGGTGCTGGGTACTACCACCTCATGATCAGCACCCCTGTGAGAAGCCCCGAGTCCAGCCCTACGAGACAGCCACGCGTGGAGACGCCTGTGCACCGCTCAAGCCGTCGCCTTCAAGGTCTTGAACCAGAATTTGGCCTTTTAAAGGGAGCAACACTTCCGACAACCACCCCTACTCAAGAAATGGCAAGGAGTCCTGCACAGGTGACGGTCCAGAATATGCGCATTCCTGAACCATTTCATGGCCAGCCGAACGAAGATGCGCAAGACTGGCTTGAGCAGTTCGAACGGGTAGCTAAATCGAACTACTGGAGACTCGATGGAAAGCTCTTCCACGTATACTTCGCCCTTGAAGACGGCGCGAAGACGTGGTTTATAAACCGGGAGGCAACCTTGACGACATGGGAGGAGTTTTGTCGTCGGTTTCTTGACACCTTCGGTAATGCGGACCGACGCGAAAACGCACAACGCCTTCTTGAAGGACGCACTCAACAGCTGCATGAAAGCGTCGCCATGTTTGCTGAGGATATGGTGCGCTTGTGCCACCGCGCGGACCCCAACATGCCCGAGGCTCGAAAGCTAAGCCATTTCATGAGGGGCGTCAAAGAGCAGCTATTTGTTGGTCTTGTGCGCAATCCACCGACAACAGTGGACGAGTTCACCAGGGAGGCCACCGCAATAGAGCGTGCGCTACAGCAACGGTACCGACAGTCTGACCGCCCGGCCACCGGCGCAGCTGCAGGCGCCACCGCACTTACCGAAAACGACGAGTTTTCACTACGCCACCTGATTCGACAAATCGTGCGTGAGGAGATCGCGAAGGAGATCGCAAAATACACGTTGCAGTCACAGGCGCCCCCCGCAGCAGGAGTCCACGGTAGCCTCCGTCGCTGAAATCGTTCGCCATGAACTTCGACAAGCGTTTGCCTCTCCTCAGCAATATTCCTCTCCACCGCACCGTCCAAACTCGTGTACCTATGTAGACGCTGTGCGTCGTCCATTGGCTCCAGAAGTATCGTACCAGCCGAACGGATACAGCTATGCAGACGCTGTTCGTCGACCCACGCCCATGCCAGCGCCGCAGTACCTCGAACCGTATCCTGTGGCAGCCTGGGCTCAGCAAGATTCTGTCAGGCGACCCTATATGCGGAAGACCGATATATGGCGCACTGCAGATCGTCGACCACTCTGCTATAACTGTGGAGAGCCAGGGCACATTTGCCGTTTTTGCCCACATCGCCGAGCTGAATACCGCGGTAGTGCACCTACAGCTACGCGCCGACAGTTCGACGAAAGCCGTGCCCCCATCGACGACGACCAGGCTAGCAGGCGGGAAGGCTCTTCTACCTTCCGGACGCGCTCACCATCACCGGCTCGCTTTGCTTCACCAAGCCGCCGTAGTTTTGCTGACGCCGTCAGAGGTCGGTCTCCCAGCCCACGGCGGGGAAACTGAAAGCAGCGACCTCTGGGGGGAAGGTTGCAAGCCGTCGAATTGCCGAAAAACCCCCACTGCTGCCGAAACACGTGAGAGACGACGATGAAGACTTCGCCGGGAAAACTGTGACTGCCGACCTCGCTGTGACAATTGACGGCGTTGAAGTGACGGCCTTAGTCGATACGGGTGCAGACTTCTCTATAATGAGTGAACGATTGGCAGACGAACTCAAGAAAGTCAGGATGGAATGGACGGGCCCTTATATCCGAAGTGCTGGAGGCCAGATAATGACTCCCACGGGAAAATGTACAGCAAGACTCACCATTGAGAATGTGGCTTTTGTAGCCACATTTCTGATTCTACCGGAGTGCTGCAAACCTATGATTCTGGGAATGGACTTCTTAAGAGAGTACGGTGCTGTGGTCAACATACGCGACGGTGTGATCACATTCGCCGCTGACAAGTCTGTGACCACTGATCCAGACCAAGAACCCAGGGTGTTACGTGTGGTTGACGACGACGTCTGCGTGCCACCACTGTCTTGTAGTCTTGTTTCCGTGTGTTGCGCCGTGCACTGTAATGAAGACGCCATAGCCGAACGCATCACTGACCTTCTTTTTCACCAAGGCATCGCCATCGCTCGCGGTATCGTCAGCTTAGTGGATGGGCGCGCAGACGTGCTTCTGACCAACTTCACGAATGAGCGCCGGCACATCGGTAAAGGCACGGCTGTGGCGTACCTCGAAGAGCTGGACTACTCTCATGACTGTCTTCTAATGCAAGGGGAAGCCACAGCTCAATCACCTCCACATACACCACCAGTTGATATCGGTCCGAGTCTAACACCGACTGAAAGATGCCGTCTTATGGAGCTGCTCGACCAGTTCAAGGACTGCTTCTCATCGACATCACGAGTGGGTCGAACGCCTCTGACTAAGCATCGCATAATTACGGAAGACACAGCAAGACCGATCCGACAGAACCCATATTGCGTCGCTCAGAAAGAACGTGAGGTGATCCAGCAGCAAGTCAAAAAGATGCTAGAAGATGACGTTATCCAATCATCAAAGAGTCCTTGGGCATCGCCAGTGGTACTCGTGAAAAAGAAAGACGGCAGCTTGCGTTTCTGCATCGATTATCGTAAGCTGAACCATGTTACAAAAAAAGACGTTTATCCATTACCACGGATCGATGACTCTTTGGACAGGCTACGGCATGCGCGCTACTTCTCGTCAATGGACCTTAAAAGTGGATACTGGCAAATAGAAGTAGATGAGCGCGACCGAGAAAAGACAGCCTTCGTGACGCCAGACGGGCTTTATGAATTCAAAGTCCTCCCTTTCGGTCTATGCTCAGCCCCAGCCACGTTTCAGAGACTTATGGATACCATTCTGTCCGGCCTGAAATGGAAAACATGCCTTGTGTACCTCGACGACGTGATCGTTTTTTCGGCCACGTTTGAAGAGCATCTAAAGCGGTTACTGTCAGTCCTTCAAGCCATACGGTCCGCTGGACTCACACTCAAACCGGAAAAATGCCACTTCGGCTTCGAAGAACTCCAGTTCCTGGGACACGTGATCAGTCGCGAAGGTGTGAAGCCTGACCCAGATAAAACAGCAGCCGTCGCAAAGTTCGCAAGGCCTTTTGATAAGAAAGCGGTCAGGCGTTTTCTGGGTCTCTGCGCCTACTACCGGCGATATATAGCGGGCTTTGCACACATCGCCTCTCCACTCACACGCCTTACAAGGGAAGACATCGCATTTGTATGGGGTGAAAAGCAAGAAGCTTCATTCAACGAGCTGCGACAGCGTCTACAAACTCCACCTGTCCTCGCTCACTTCGACGAGAATGCACCAACAGCCATCCATACAGACGCCAGCAATGTGGGCCTAGGTGCTGTTCTTGTCCAATGCCAAGATGGTGTGGAGAGAGTGGTTGCCTACGCTAGTAGAACGTTGACACGCGCCGAGTCCAACTACTCAACAACGGAGAAGGAGTGTCTGGCCGTCGTTTGGGCAGTTGCGAAGTTCCGCCCGTACTTATATGGCCGCGCTTTCCAAGTCGTAAGCGACCATCACTCTCTTTGTTGGTTGATCAACATGAAAGACCCATCTGGACGTTTAGCACGATGGAGCTTACGGCTCCAAGAGTACGACATGACGATAGTTTACAAGTCTGGAAGGCAACACTTAGACGCCGACTGTTTGTCAAGGTCACCGATTGAATCACCGGCTATAGAGGATGATGATTTCCCAGGTTTTTTAGGAGTTGTTGATGCAGCTATCATTTCTCGGCAACAACACGATGATCGGGAGCTCAACTCGCTTATAGAATTCTTGAACGGACGAGCCACCAATGCACCAAGAGTGTTCTCGAAAAACTTATCGTCATTCTGTTTACGGGACGGAATTCTGTACAAAAAGAACTTTTCATCGACAGGTAGAAGCTATCTACTGGTAGTCCCTGGAGCTCTCCGCAGCGAAATTTTACAAGCCTGCCATGACGAAGCCACTGCGGGCCACCTCGGTTTCACAAGAACACTGACGCGCATCAAAGAAAAATATTACTGGCCAAGAATCGCAGCAGAGGTTAAACATTACGTCCGAACATGCATTGACTGTCAGCGGCGCAAGGTACCACCTGTCAAACCCGCTGGACTATTACATCCTGTGCCCGTGCCAGAAACCCCGTTTTCTCAAATCGGAATGGATCTGCTGGGCCCATTCCCAACATCGGACAGTGGCAACAAATGGGTTATAGTGGCGACGGACTACCTCACCCGATACGCGGAGACCAAGGCAATCGCGAGTGGCACTGCAGCTGAAGCGGCCCAGTTCTTCATTGAGAACATTGTTCTGAGACATGGTGCTCCAGCTGTCGTCATAACAGACAAAGGTACCGCGTTTACAGCCGAGCTTTTGCGCACTGTGCTTACGCTCAGTGGCACAGCGCATAGGAAGACGACAGCTTACCATCCACAAACGAATGGGCTTACAGAAAGACTTAACAAGACAATCGCTGACATGCTTTGCATGTACGTCGACGTAGAACACAAGAATTGGGGACCGAATATTGCCGTACATCACATTCGCGTATAATACGGCGCGCCAGGAAACAACAAAAATGACGCCGTTCGCACTAATTCATGGCAGAGAAGTTACGACAATGCTTGACGCCATGCTGCCTTACGATTGCAATGATTCAGAGACAGACGCCGCAGACTTTACTGAGCGCGCCGAAGAAGCAAGGCAGCTTGCCCGCGTCAGAATAATGAACCAGCAGCAACTTGACGCCCAACGGTACAACCTTCGCCATCGATTCGTCATTTATCAACCAGGAGATAGAGTCTGGGTTTGGTTTCCTGTACGACGACGAGGCCTCTCAGAGAAACTTCTACGCCGATACTTCGGACACTACAAGGTTCTGCGCCGTCTTAGCGACGTGACGTACGAAGTCGTGCCCGACGCCTCCTCCTGTTCGAAACGTCGCCAGCATCTGCCTGAGACAGTGCACGTGGTCCGCATGAAACTTTACCACTCTCAGTGATGTAAACACTACATGGCCGCATCTCTACCTGTTGAGCGTCGGGACGACGCTCACTCTGGCGGGAGGGTAATGCCGCGTGCATAGCTGAATTTAGCGGCGAGATAGCGACGACAATGAAGAACGCGGATTTGCTCGAGAGGCGCAGCGCAGCAGAGTGAAGAAGACGACAATCTTAGCGGCCTTCTCTGAGAGCGTCTCTACAAGTCCCACTGTCCGTGTTTTTAAATAAACCCCCTGTATTTTATAACTCGCGACAATATGAAACGACATGACTATCTTTCTAGGGCTAAAAACAAAAAAGCGCTCTTCAGATTTTTAAGATCTCAAAAGATGTTACCACCCGCTGAAAATATTGACTCCTGTGTTCTTTCCCCCCGTGAGTTCTCTGATTTAGTAGAAAATATTGCGAAAGGGCTCCAAGATAGATTTATGTCAACTATACCACTGCACATTGTGAACCCAATGGCAGGCGAGGATTTCGAGGAGGTTACTTTAAATGAGCTGGCAGAGATAATAAGGCACTTATCTCCTCCGGCACCCGGACCAGACGGGGTAACAAATGCAATGATAAAAGTAATACTCGAGGTTTGTCCAACTGAAGTACTTAATCTGGTGAATTTTTCTTTGACAAAAGCTTGGATACCTGCGGAATGGAAGCTGTCTAAAGTCACTTCTTAAAAAGCAGGAAAAAGGATTCGCCTTGGACAATGTAAGGCTGATATCACTCACGGCAAATCAGGTTAAGCTAATTGAAAGAGTTTTGAATGCCCGGGTAATGAAATATATGAATAATAACGCAGTATTAAACCCCAGTCAAATTGGTTTTAGATCCGGTTGCTCAATATGGTGTGCGCATGTTGATTTAGAGAGCCGAATACAACTGGCTCGGCGTCGGCGCCAATACTGTGCTTTAGTTACTCTAGATTTGGCTAAAACGTACGATAGAGTTGAGCATTCAATTTTATTAAAACAGATAGAATATCATCACTTTCCCAACTACATCACTGCGTGGGTGTCGGAGTTTTTAAGAGGGAGAGAATATTACTGCTTTAAAGATGGGTACTCATCGAATAGATATAAGCAGACACGTGGCGTACCACAGGGGGCTGTCCTGTCGCCAGTTTTATTTAACATTTTCTTAAGCTCCATTCCATCAACTAAGGATATTCAGTTACCGCTCACCGCTCGCAGAACAAGACACCGGCATGCCGACTCTCTAACGCCCTTCAATGCTAGAACTAACATTTTCAAATTCTCCTTTTTTCCCGCGCACTGTAACCGAATGGAATCAATTACCAGCATTGTTCATAAATAGCATAGACTCAATTGAACATATTGTATCTTGACCTGTATTGTTAAAGTGTTAAATGTCTTTCTTATTCATTGTTTGAGTTACGTCCTTATTCTTCGCGCTTTTTATGTTCTTGATCTTCTGTTGTCCTTATTACGAGCTTTGTAAATACGTCCCTCCTGCTTGGGCCTTTCACTGGGTTTGCAATGGTATGTAAATAAGTAAATAAAAATAAATAAAAAATAAATAAATGTATGTGTACGCGGACGATATTGCTTTCTTTGCAAGTATAATACAGACTTTCAATCATTACACCAGAGCCTACAAAATTATCTCAATATGATAGAAAGATGGCTTAAAAATATTCATATGACCCTGAACGTAAAGAAAAGTGTGCTTCTTGCATTCTCTTTTCTGCAGCCTATCAACATCTTGTTAATGTACAGTAATGAGCTCATTCCGCAGGCGAATTCCCTTAAATATTTGGGCATCATATATAATGACACATTAAATTGGAGAAGTCACATTGATGATGTGTAGTCCAAGGCAACACGGGCCATGGGGTGGCTACGGAAGCTTGCAAATCGTAAAGCGGGTTTAAGAAGAGATGTGCTAATAATGATATATAAACTTTATGTGCGGCCCATCATGGAATTCGGATGTGTATTATTTTCTGGCAGCGCAGCTTATAAAATGAGACCCCTAATACTGCTGGAAAGAGAAGCGTTGCGTTTGTGTCTGGGTCTACCAAAGTTTGTTGCAAATAACGTGTTGTATATGGAAGCTCGCCTACCTTCTCTGCTAAACAGGTTCAAAATTATTACTGTGCAAGCATTTTTAAAGATATACAGTTCACACCAAAGACTCTCATTTTACGCTTTCATTCAAGAACCGGCTTTATTTTTCGAAACCCATTGGTCGCGACTACACACCCCGCAAATAGTATTTGCACAAGCGCTACTACAGCAATTGAATGTAAAAATTAAACATATTGGTCCAATACACAACCGAAAGTCAATGCTTAGCATACAATTCGATGATATATTTCCTCATAATGCGAAATAATTGGCATATAGGTATTTAAATGACCAGTTAGCAGATTATCTAGCTCACCTAGGGATAACCAATATCATAGCGACTGATGCATCTGTGTCAAAAGAAAAGGCTGGGGTTGGCATCTTCTCTTCTTCTTTGGACTGGTCCTTTTCGATTCGACTCCCAGATTATACCCCGGTATTCATTGCAGAATTATTGGCCATTGTTCTTGCCCTACGCAAATTGCCCTCAAGCGAATCATTAGCAGTTATCATTAGAGATTCGTTATCAGTTTGTAATGCACTTTCTGCGGCAGTAAATTCAGAGCTGATGAATACCTATCGACATTTAGTACCGAAAAACGTAAAAAAATCTGCATTTGCTATAGGTACCAGGCCACCGCGGATTATATTTGAACGAAATGGCGGACTCTTTAGCAGCAGTATCCCTGGGTGGGCCCACCATCCCAGTTTTGCCAGATACGGCTTGCGTAACAGCGCTAAGGTTCCGAAATGCTTGCCTGCAATGGGGAAACAGTAATTTAGATAAATTCAAAGATTTCAAGCATTTGAGTTATTGCTGGTATGAACAGTGGTGTGTATCTCGCCAGTTAGAGGTCACTTATACCAGATTGCGCTGTGCAGTTCCACAACTAAATTATTACCTTAACAAAGCTCGGCTCAAGGCGTCACCGCTATGCATTTGGTGCAACGAAATTGAAACAATTGAACATTTCTTTTTATTCTGTCATCGTTATTCTTATCAGAGAAAAAGATTTTTAGTAGTCCCATTACAAAAGCTAGGAATACAAGTAAATCTACCAGTAATTCTATCACTTGGCGGAACTTCATTTGGTTACTGCCACAGGGATGTATGCTCCGCTGTGTTTGATTACATCAACGCAACTAAAAGATGCGTTTATGTAATGATGATGACATGCTAGGGAACCCCTACCTTTTCAGATCTTTAGTTTTTAATTCGTAGTTATGTCTTTCAAAAACAAAACATGGTTTGACCACTTGCTCAGCAAACATGTCTGTTCTTTGGTAGTAATAGTTTAGGCTACTTTTTCAGATTGGCTTCATTTTCATTTTCGTTTCATTTAAGTACCCTGCCGCCCGGTTCTTGGCCCACCCCCCTGTGTGGGTAAGCGCCATCCATCAGAGGTCATCAGCATCAGTGGGAGCTCCTGCCCGGCCCCGCTGGCTGCACTGGCCGGGATCTCGCGTGCGTTCACCGAAGCCGTCTCCTGGGGGCCCCCCTCACCGGCCAGCGGCAACGCTCAAGACGACAGCGGGCTGCACGGGGGTCTACGGGTGACGGTGGGGCAAAGCCCGGAGCGACGCAGCCATGCCAAAGAAGCAGGCGGAGGTCGACGAGAATCCTCCGAAGGCCGGCCGGCAAGCAAAACGCCAGGCTGCTGATGCTGCGGACGATGGCGCCGGCCCTACCAGCGAGGCCCCGGCTGCCAAGCGGCCACGCGGTCGACCACGCAAGGCCGTGGCTGCAGAGCCGCTAGCGCCGGAGCCGATTGCGACCACCAAGGCGGCTCGCAAATTCGCGGAAGAAAGATGATGCCGCGGAGCCCGCCACCGAAAACCCGTCGACCAGCAAGGCTGCGACCAAAGCCCCGAGAACGAGCCGCAAGAAGGGCTCGAGGAGCCCCCCTCGAAGGAGCGCCAGCGATGCGGCTAGCGAGGCTCCGAAACGCCGCAGGGCCAGCAGAAAGGTGAGCCACGGCCGATCACGGAGCTCGTCCCGCAGTCGCCATGGCGGACGCGCGCATGAACACCGTAGCCGCGAGAGCTCGGCGACGCAGTCCGCGAGAAGCCACGAGAAAAAGAAGAGGCGCCGAGAGAGCCACCGCCGCGCCCGGTCTGTCTCTTCATCCTCGGCCACAACAAGCTCGAATCGGCGCGGTAAGCGTCGCCGCGCGCACAGCCACGCCTCCTCGGGCCGCGGAGGAAGGCGCGCCAAGGCAAGGAAGGCTTCGAGCAGCGGATCGACAACGAGGCACGCGAGGCTGCCCGCAAGGATCCGCAAGACCACGAAGAGCCCGAAGAGAAAGTAGGAGGGTGAAGCCGCGACGAGAGTGATACCTCTGGTTACAAGAGCCCCATTGGCATAGCGAAGACAGAGCAAGCAAAAATTGCTTTTCCACTCTCCATCCGGCTAGAAGGTGTTCTTGTTGGCTTAAGCGCACTATTCTATAGAATAAAATTCTCTTTCCATCCCTCATGTTGTTCATTTACTGCCTAAAGTGTCTTATCGAAAAAAATATGCATGGACCATCTCCCCGAAGGGAACCTTGATGGAATGTGAAGCAGCACCGGTGCGCACGCCATTGACCCGGCTGAAGCGGGCGTCGACGTGAATGCTGAAGTAACGCTGTGAAACGAAACTCGGTGTAGCTTTTACTCCAGTAAGCATTTCGTTGAAACGCTAAGACAGGGGCGGCGACTTGGATTTCGTGTAAGCTTCATGTAAACGAGGCAAAACAGTGTTTCCACTCGACTTGCGGTCGAGCGTTGCCGTCGGTGGAGAGGGTGAAGCGAGCGAGAAGTGTGTCGCGAGCGAGTGAAGGAGCAGCACCAACTAGGTGTGTTGGGAGGAGCCGGCAAGTGCTGCAGGTGAGGAAGAAAATGATGTCAACGGGCAGCTGCGACTTGACCTACTTGGCATCGTTCCAACAACGGCGGCGTCGGGAACGCGGTGCGGCGCGTTGGCACGGAGACACGTACGGACAGCGTTACACAGGCTAGTCAAAGAGCTGATTCGCATCTAAAAGAAAATACAACCGATAGCCCACATGTCACACAATACTCATCCATTATTATCAATCCCACCATGCAAAAGACAAAGTTCTTTCCGCGTGACCGGGATACATGGTGCGCTTACACGCTCCAAGTAATCACGCATAATTTTCTGCTGCTCGGCCTTTTACCTTTCCCTCTCCAGATGAAGTTAAGCGCTTGTGTCTCTTCTCTCGTGTAAAAGTTGTGCACCTCCTACCAAGATCGAAGAACCAATCCATTACTCCTTCGGATTCCTTGCATAATCAGGAAGCTCCGTACGATATAAATATTTCATGGTGCGTTTATACACTATAATGAAAGCATACATACATAGCATACCGACATGTCAGTTTCATACCGGTTATTTCCATTCAGCACATTAAACCATATTTGAACCAGGAACCACTCTCAATTCGCCTTCGCATCTTTCGTGTTGGACCATAGCTGCTAAAATCCTCGTGTCCATATCCACTGTATCAGCTCTTTCCCTCCACACGATGCATGGTCTTCGGCGAGTAAAAGGTTTTTACCACGAACTGCAGAACTATGCACTGACTTCAAGATTATGCGCATTTCACATCGAACTTCTTAGAAGCATGTATATTTATTATAGAAATAGATAATCCGTCTATCAGGGGAATCCAGCAGGAGGGTTAAAGGGGCCCTGCAACACTTTTTGAGCATGGTCAGAAAACGCTGCCGAACGGTAGTAGAGGCTCCTGAGAACACGCGAGCTAAATGTTATAGCACAGCACGCGACCTGGAATTGACAATAAATTATGAAAGTCAGCTAAAACTGCGTTCTCTTCCCTCGACAAATGACGAAAGACGCTCAAAAATCACACGTACATTACGCATCTATCAGCCATTGGCTGATTTCAACATAGCACACTCGGTTGTTACCGAGGTTGCCAGCGAGAGGCCGTCACTTGTCCATCCGCGATCGCACCGAGTAAGCCGCGTATTCGAAGGAAAAAGAAAAGAAATAAAATGCTCAAGGTCACGAGGCGCGTGTGACGTTTTTTGTTTGCCCCTCCCTAGCCTCCCTCCTTAACTTCCAGCGCTTTCTTTGGGGCGAGAGAACAGAGAATGCGCAGAGAGAATGCTATCGCGCCAGCTAACAAAATGGTAAGTCATAGTAGACGCACACGAACATTTGAGCGATGTTATTTACAGTGTGAAATTTACTTGGAGACGCGCTAAACGATGCCCCAAGAAAAAAACGGGGGTTCTCACTAATGATCACATTTTTACGTTTAAGAACATACTAAAGGGTGGTGCGCACGAAGTTAACATTTAGTCACTGCGACGGCCGAGTGACTCGACCAAGGTCTGATCACAAGTACGCGTAGCGCGTGGCACTGAACAGAGATGATATGGGCTAACGATATGATGTTAGGTGGCGCGAATCATGGCCTCCGAGATTTGAAGCGCGCGGCGGCCGCGCGCCCGCGATCTCGGAGGTCATGCGCGAATGCTCTCCTGCGTGCGCTGCCTGCCGCGCAAGCGCTCTCTTCAGGTGGCGCCACATTCGAAATGCGAATGCGAAGGAGAGGAGATCGAGGAGAAACGCGAGCGGAGGAGGAGAGTGTCGCCACTTTGCGAAGTGCTAGGGGCTTTCACCCCCTCCCTGTATAGAGGAGACCCACACCGAGGAAGGCGCTGCGGAGCGAGGCGCTGTCAGTCAACACGAACATTTGAGCCCTGTTATTTACAGTGTGAAACTTACTTGGAGACGCGCTAAACGATGGGCCAAGAAAAAAACGGGGGTTCTCACTAACGATCACATTTTTACGTTTAAGAACATACTAAGGGGTGGTGCGCACGGAAGTTAACATTTAGTCACTGTGACGCTGAGTGACTCGACCAAGGTCTGATCACAAGTACGCATAGCGCGTGGCACTGAACAGAGATGATATGGGCTAACGCCATGATATTAGGTGGCGCGAATCATGGTCTGCGAGATTCGAAGCGCGCGGCGGCCGCGCAGCCCGCGATCTCGGAGGTCATGCGCGAATGCTCTCCGGCATGCGCTGCGTGCCGCGCAAGCGCTCTCTTCAGGTGGCGCCACATTCGAAATGAGAGTGTGAAGGAGAGGAGATCGAGAAGAAACGCGAGCGGAGGAGGAGAGTGTCGCCACTTTGCGAAGTGCTGGGGGCTTTCACCCCCTCCCTGTATGTATGGGCTTTCATCCAGCGGCTGTGGTATGGATGGATGGATGAATATGGCTGTACTCTTTAGATCGGGCGGTGGCTAGCGCCACCAAGGAGCTGAATACGCCACCGCCCTCTAGCGGGAAGAAGCAAGAAAGCCGCCCCCCGCGACTGTCAAAGAACGCATGAACCGCATGAGACGACAACTGGATAGACTAGGCAAAAAGCGCTGGCGGGATTTCTGCACTTCGTTAACGCCATTTACACCAGAGTCAAAATTATGGAATGTTCTACGCTCTTTAAGTGGGACAGTAACACATCAACAACGCACATCAACAACCATTTAGAGCCTTAGCTTTAGTGAAGAATGTACCGGAAACAACCGTTGCGGACGAATTTTGTCAGCATATTACACGACCTAGTGCAGCCGGGCACACGCCTGAATACACTAATTCTGTTGGGGATATTAAAGCATTGATTACTTTTTCTCTCAATACACATCATGATGACCTAGATCATCCGTTTTCACTGCAAGAATGAAATAATGCTCTTGCAGTGTGCCGACCGAGGACAGCAGCTGGTCCTGTTGGGATAACATATGCAGCATTAAAAAACCTGGGTCCTGTGGCCACATATACTTTGCTGAAGATATTTATTAATACATGAACAACAGAGTACCCTCCACCCTCCTGGAAAGTTGCAAGAGTGGTCCGAATTCTCAAACCCGGAAAAACGCCTTTATCCATAGATTCTTTCCGTCCTGTCAGCCTGACTAGCTGTCTTTGTAAACTTATGGAAAAGATGATAGACGCTAGACTTCATTGGTGGGTGGAATGTACGAACGTGCTTCCAGACAATATGGCAGGCTTTCGTAAACGCCAGCTCAGTGGTTCGACTGTAAGGCTCGACTGTGAAGAAGCTGCCCGGGCTCAGGATCGGGCGGCAGTATCCTTATTGTTCTTTCAGAGTTTGTTATTTTCCGGTAACTGTATTGGTCTTTCTCAGCTGAGCGAGTCATTCGATCTTGATGTCATTATCTTCCCCCGGCCAAGGGCACTACCCTTGGTTAGCTTCCACTCCCGCCAAGGATTGGCCGGTAGACTTTTGTTACGCAGTGGAGCGAGAAGTGTCCCTGTGGTGCTGGTACCTACAGATGGGGGCAGTATTCCGATGAAGAACCCAAAGGCGATTCAAGTGGAGCTTCGAAAAGCCACTTCGCATCTCCAGGAGATCACTGAGGTCCGCCAGTTTGGTCGCGGAGGCATCCTGTGCTGTTCCACAGATCAGGAATGCATTCGTGAGCTCCTGCAATGTTCCCAAATCGCAGCGCATCCGGTAAGCCCATTTATTCCGGCACACCTCGCACGCTCGAGAGGATTAGTCCGCGGTGTAGACACAAGCCTGACACCTGCAGAAGTGCTCGATTTGTTTTCGGTGGCGGGTGTAATTTCAGTGTACAGGTGCACCCGTACAATTGACAACATAAAATACCCCAACGGAATCGGTGATAGTGACTTTTTTGGAACAGTCCGACCTTCCGAAATTAAGGCATGGCCACTGATCTATAAGTAGAGCCACTTTCCCCCAAAACCCCTGCAGTGTTTGAAATGTTGGCGATATGGACATAGCGTCAGAGGGTGCCGATCAGTTCTTAGATGCCGTCAGTGTGGTGAAAATCATGACAGCCGCAAGTGCAGCTCTGAGAAAGAGAGGTGCTTGCTTATGTAATGTGGCGCACCCTGCAGACTCCGCAGACTGTGCAGCAAAAGAAAGGGAGCTTGCCATATGAGATATTGTAGAACGCAAGCGGTGCTCTCGGAGAGAAGCTGTTGCAGAAATGCAGGAGAGATCTAAAGGATATGCAGGTGTTGCAGCACGTAATACCACCGCCATGGATGAATCTCTCGCAACAATCTATCGCAGAGGCTGTAAAGAAGGCTATAGGAAAAGGCAATAGAACGCCTCGCAAAAAACCTTTTGAAAGCTTGGCACAATTGGTTTCCACATCAACTATCTCAAATTCTAGGTGTAGCATCTACGAACGATTGGGGCTCTTCAGATATCATTGGTATCGCAGCGTGCGGAAATAGAAAGTGCGACAATAACACGTCAGCGAGCGGTTTCTCCTGTATCTATCCAAAA